>APFE031728141.1:25760-87273 GCA_000404065.3 Pinus taeda | reverse complement strand
AAATGTGGCTTGGACCATTTCAGATCTGTGAAAAGATAGGCCATTCGACCTTCATGCTACAAGATTTGTCAGGGTTAAGAGATTCTCTCCCTGTTAATGGCCTAATCTTAAAGAATTTTTTCAACTGAGGAGGTAACCCCTTCTCCTTTTAATAGTATTTTTATAGTTTGTAGCAAAATTAGAAAATAAAACTGTAAGGCATTTTCTATTTGACCTTTGTTGTATTCAAAGAGTTTCTCGAAAACAAGCAATGCGATATTTACTTTTAATAAACAGAAGTATTAAACAAAAGGAATAATTTCTAGGAAATTAGTTATAATTGCATTCTGAAACTACAATACAATCCTAGTGAACTCCTCTTGAAGTATATAAATCTTGTAAACCTTTTTAGATTTTTCAAATTGGTTATAAAAGGTTATCAATATTAAAATAGAAGCTAATCCAAGTTCAACATCTCAAACTCTTACCTTGTCATCCATCCTACCTTAAGGAGGAAAATTGTCTATCCTATTTTACCTAAGTTCATGATTATTCAGGATGAAATTCCAAGAATACTAGGTATAAAAGTTAAGAGGTCTTATTACAAGCCTACTTACCATGTTCATAGGGAAATAGTTTAGCCTACATTACCAATACTGCATACCAAAACAAGGTAATGGCTTCAATTGTAAGACAAGGGGTCTCATCACGAGCCAGCTTGTTCGGTTAGATTACTACCAGTGAATTGCATTGTCAATCAACTGGCCACCACACCAGGGCAATGACTTTTTATCTTATAAAATAACAGAAAAAAAGAAAATCAAAACAATTGTGAAAAAAACATGATTTTGAATTCATTCTGTTAATCATGCTCTCAAGTGAATAGGACAATAAACAATGATATGGTTAAAAGGTATCCCTGCCGAGACTATGGACGTTTGCTGGCAGCAGAGGCTCTACCTATGGCAAATGAGTTAATTTTAATAGTTGGTTTGGAAAAGTCTCCTATTTTATCAATTTCAACCAATAAGTGCCAATTTGAAAATCCGGAATGTATCTATTTTCAACAAGAGAGGAAATTAGCGAAGAAAGTTTTGTTTCCTTAAAATGCAACGATATCTAGTTATATTAGAAATTTCCCTTTTGAATAAAATTTATATTATGAAAAAGTTTAAGTATTTCTATACTATTCAGAGATAACTGCTTCTCCCAGCGAATCGCCAATTGTTGTGCCCTACACAACCCCCCATTTCTATCATAAAATTCAAAAAAAATAATGTGAAATGGGTCCCTTTTTAATTTTTGTTTCAAATTGGTATCAATTTAAAGTTCTATTTCGTAAAGAGGATTTTTAATAAAACCAATCAAAAAACCCCGATATAAAACGATTTATCTTTATCATTGCGATAAAGCGATCGCAAGATCGCATATCGCAATGACAAAGAAAACACAATGTAAGGGACATATTGGTTTTCGCCGATGCGAAATCGCTATCAGATATCAGCAAAGCATAAAGTAACACGAGTAATGATCCTTGCTACAATACGATGGGAAATCGGCAATCGGCTATCGGCGATAGCATCTAAAGCACAACTAAGCTTCTCCTCATCCGATGCGATGCGATATCGCTATCGGCAATCGGTGAATCACCATGCCCTCATCTTAAGCGGCACTACCAGCGATGCCCGATGTGAAATCGCTATCGGATATCGGCGATCGGGGATTCCTAGCAAAACCAACGCAATAACTTAGAATTTCCCCGATGCCCGATTTCGCAAAAAGGTAAATGGCACAGTTCTCAAAGTAACAGTCATAAAGGCAGTTTGATTTGATTTATTCGTAATTAAGGCCATATCCTTTGGAAAAGCCGCTCATCCGTGTTCAAACCGCCAAATCGCCCTAAGCATGACTCAAATAAATCATTTATCCATTAATCGAAGCAATTGTAATTAATGAGACTGACAGGCCGTAACGACCATTTAATAAGAAAAGCAAGCTTGAAGCCATCCACGTATTTGATCCTAAGGCCACCTTAAGTCGATTAATTACTATGAATGCGCCAAGATATATATATTTCATTATGTTCGATTCATGATATTGTTGCATGTGTTGCGCTTATCTTTCACCCTGCGCAGAATTCTTTCACAGAAACAGAAGAAAGTGGAATGGGAAAGAAATCCAAAAAGACTATAATGCCTACTGCTCCGCCAGCAGCAGGGCTAACTGTCGTTGATCCAACTGGGAAGAACAAAGGACTAATATCAGATACAACATGCTTAGGACTCCCCAAGACCACTTGGCAAGGGACTTATAATTTGATTGAGGCCGAAGGGCCAATGGTGACCGAAGTGGAGATTTTATGCGATAATACCAGCAAATCTGATGCCAATCTAAAAGACTTGGCAGACTCCTTCCTACACAGAATAGCGGCTTGGGAGCAGGTTCTTCCTTTCACAGATGTGGTAAGGTGGGCACTCCAAGAGCTCCCAATTATCAATAGACTGTTTGAATCTACGGATGGGAGGGTTTTCAGTTCGTTTCAAGCCGAAGACCTAAGGCTAATTTATCACCTGCCACGAGAAGAGAAGAAGTATAATGTTGCATTTTTGGAGAAGTTTCGAGCAGAGAACGAGACCGAATCTGAACCTATTCGAGGCTGGAGACAGAATCCAGCAAAACACAAGCATGAAACCTCGGGTAAGTACTCAGTTGACTCCCTGTGTTCACCCTACTGTTATGCTAGAATTATGATGTGTAGGCTATGGGGATTGCATGACTCTGCCAATATCACCATAGAAATGGTCCCCCTAATTGAGGCAGCATGCGGTGGAGAAATCATGGACTGGGCGGTCATATTGTCCGACAAGTTAGCCAAAGCCATTCTTGACATCAGGTCTGACTATCGTGTCACAGAGAGGGTTATTCCGCCATTTTACTATAGTGCATATATTATGGATGTGTTGTGTTTCAATTCTGAATTTCCTGTACTGGGATGGAGGTGGATGTCGCAAGACCCCACACCCATTCACACATATCATCGAAAACTTTGGAAGACTAGTTATAAGCACCACATGTACCAAATCTGCAAAGGTTTTATGTTACCAATTCATTGTTCAATTTTTAATAAGCCTTCCACTAAAATATCCGAGCAAGCAGCGGTAGATTTGACTGCAGTAGCGAGCTGGTTTGGGGAGGAGAAATTCACCTATATCAGAGTTTTTGGCAGTCAGGCTAAGCCACATGTGCTACCACTTTACATCCCCAATAAGCTACTTTCCAGGGAGGTAGCTTATCAAATCAGCGCTGAAGGGGTTACCCAAACCCTGAAAAGAGCTAAAAAACATGTTTGGCCTTCTTTTCCATTGCGAATTGGAATGTATACCCTGCATGACATCAAGCATGTAGAGAAGGAAGACAGGAAAATGAATTTTCTCACCCTGGCTACTCTGCCAAGGAGGCAGTATGATCCAAGAAAGATCGCTTACAATGCGCTCGACCAGGCCAAATTGGCCAAGGTCGAGCACAAAGAAGACAAATTCGAATATTTATTCGCATCAGCCGAATCACTATATCAATTCAAGTCGCTTGCCCGAAATGTTTATAATGATGAAGGGCTAGTTGAATTTAACAGAATTAGAGAACAGAGGTTGCAAACTCTGCCTCTAGACCTGTTAGCAACTGTACCGACAGCAACCAGGTCAAGCGAGTCTGAACAGCGACATAATACACCGCCTCCTACCACATCAAAACAGCAGGAGGAAACGCATAGCCAAAGGCAGGAGGTAACTCAGGAAAATGCACAGCGACAAGAAGAAACCCAATCAAAGACCCAAGAGGAGAGTAGCTCTAAAGATAACCATGATCCATTAGTTGATCCAAATTTACTCCAGCAATGGAATCAATTCAGTACAATCATCAATAACTTAGAATGCTCAAAATATGATGAGGTTTCAAAGGAAGGTGATACACAGGAAGTGACATCGAAACCGGTTTCAGGTGAAACCAGCGGCCTACCCAAAACAATAGAGCTAGAGATAATTCCTAAAGATCCAACGGGAGAGATCGTTTTGCAAATTGAAGGGATCCCCCCTTTAGATATATTTTACAGCCCCAAGCATAAAGCCGTCGTAAAGCGACAGAGGAAAAGGAGAAGAACTGATCAACCTTCCCCATTCCCTGAATTAACAGTAACGGGCAATGTGGTATGGAAAGAGGAATTCAACCCCTCCGATGACTTAACCAAGTTATCACAGTTCGCTGGAGCATATTCGGCAGCGACTATTGATAAAGCAAAGGAGGTGAGCAATTTGTTGAAAGCCAAGGATCAGGATATCTCTTCACTACAGGCAAGACTATTAGAAGTTCAGCAGAGGGCAGAGCGGGCGGAGAAAGAATTGCTAGTACAACAGCAGAACAATAACCAGCTAATCAAGCAATTACAAGAACAAAAACAGAGGATAGATGAAGGTGCAATACAAAGGCAAAAAATCTCAATTGACCACTCAAATTGAGCAAACAAAAAATCTCCCTAAGATAGATGAATTTAAAGCAGAAGTGCTCCAGCTAAATAAGGGATTGATTAATCAGGTTAAGCTGTTATGTTAACATCTCATACAAGCAGAACCATTGTGCGAATTATCAGCGTCTATAAGCGAAAAGGTAGACAAAGCAAGGGCTGACTTGGATCAGGCAGAAGAAACACTGACAAACTTTATAGAATGACAGGATTCAGATGTAGGCCGGGCAGCTAATCTACCAAGAATTCTAGAATCGCACAAAGAAATACTATTCACAGAATGGCAATCACAACTGATGAAAGCAGAAAGAGCGACTTCTAGATGCAGGACAATCAGTGGAAATTTGGTTGAATTAGTAAATAATACATTGTATTTATCTAACATAATTTCCCAATGCACTCCAGGTCAATTAAAAACAGCAAATATATTGGAGCATTCATGCTATTCGGACTTGGAGAAAAGCGCAATATTGATCGCTGGAGTCAACAGTCTGACATGGGATGCGTATTGGTTCTTTTTAATCAAACCATACAGCCAAAGAGCCGTCTTGAAGTGCCTAACCGATGTTGTCAGTTATATTATACCTGATATCCAGGATGCCACCTTCGCCGCCCAATTCAATTTACGCCTCAACAAACCGCCAGAAGTAGAACCAATGCTCGCGATAAGTCAGCTAAGGTTTAAGGGCAAACAACCTGAGGCATGACTCATTTCACCGACTGCCAGATCACCCCTGAGAAGTAGACCAGATTTACTGATACCAATTTAGTAGGATTTTGTTTCATAGATCTTTTTAGTTTAGTAGTATTTAAAGACCCTTTCATGCATTTAGAAAGGGTCGTAAAAGTTTTGTATATGACTTAAACCCTGAAGCTGCACTATTGTACTTCAGGGATATTCTTTTATGAAACTTGACCAATTATTCCGAATTTGATAAGGAAGGCTTTTATGCAATTGTGCACTATTGTCATTGTTTGAAAGTATTTCTTTGTTGAAGAAGGAATTTTGAATAGCGATTGATATTTCAGATCGATCTACAGCTCACATGATACTATTATCTGCGTCTGTATTCTTTTTCGTCATATGAATTGTTATTGAAATTGCTCTTGCTATTATCGCTTATATATATATGTGTTTTTCACAGCATTCCTTATGCATTCCACTATTGGTTGTTTATCGCATGCTCTCCTTTCAGACGTATATATGTATCGATGATATGAACAGTGAATGTAGTAATTTGTATTTATTGCTTCATTATGACTATTCTTGTGAAACAATCTTTGAATGATTGAACATCTTTTATTTATTTTACAGAGTCATCTATATGCCTGATAAATAGATAAAGATTATTTAACGCTACATTCTGAATGAATAAATTGTTCCCGGGATTAGTATTAGTTTCCCTATTTTTGTCAATAGAATAAGTTATTCGCCTATCATTTAAGCAATTTATTCATCACCCATCCATCCCTTTTATTTCATTGTCGGGAAACTGGTCCCGTTATCTCCAGTCGGAGCCACCATTCCAAACGGAAAAGGAGTTGTACCAAGGTCCGGACCGGGTGGTTATCCCCGATGTTGTGGCAACGATTTCCGAGGCCTCAGCACCACCATATATGCATATCTATTCAGTCATTAATGCAAAGAAATTGAGACTATTTGAACCTTCATTGGTTGAAGATCCTGAAGAGCAAAGTCAATTGCCTTCTATGGATGATTTGTTACCTGAATATCTCAATGAATTGCAAGAAGATACAGTTATGGATAGCAAGGTGACAACTACGCACAGAGGGGATATTGAGTACCTCAGAATCAAACTCAAAGGTTCAAAACCAAGAAGTGCAAGATGCATAGAGATTGGACAAGTGAGGAAGCTATATCCTCACTTGATTGATGTTTAAAAACCAACTTTTGGTGGTCCAAAAGCCTTTTCAGTGGGAAGGCATGATCCAAATGGATCCTGGAAAACCCTCTAAGTATTCATACATTCAAAACTATCACAAAAGAAGAACCTGTTAAAAAGTCAGATTACACTATCAGGAGGCAAAAACATGGAAATATTAGTGAAAACAGGCTTATCAGAGGCTTAAAACAACTTTGTATCGGAGTCGTCGGATCTGGCCGATCAACGGTATAAATCCGATCGGCAAATCGCAATCGGCGGTGTTAGGAGGAGGATATCAGAGCACACCATAGGGAACTTGCGATAGCTATTAGCGGAGTCAATGAGGACCATCCATCAAGCATGTAGATCGACAGCCCAAGTTGCATTCCAATATTGCTATTGGAAAATACAAAGGAGCGCTTACAATGGCCCGAGGTATATGGGTATGCGATTGCAATCAATCACATCACAATATCACGTCATCACATTACAATGGAGTGGGGTCGATATACATTTGGCTTGTGACAGCCAGACCCGATGGATTTATAGACAATATTCTATATATTTTTAAATCCGAAAAGTGGCAATTTCCTTTGTATTTCGCATTTCTGCCAAATGAATGGATTACAAAGGAAATGTGCCGATGCAATATTACAGACCCAATGGAACTTATAGATGCGATATTATAACATTTCAAGTCTGATATGACCAGGATTTCATATTTTAATGCATTTTTAAATATAAAAGGGAAATGATGATACAAGGGGGATTTCGGGTAGGCAAAAGGCGATAAGTGGTTTGGGTCAGGCTCTACCCAATCCCTTACACTGAATGCCACGTGTCCAAGCTAAGGAGAAAGAAAACCACCCTTATTGGGTAGTTAACCCCCATGCAAAAGAGCCACCCGAAATGGATCTCAATCATTAGATGAACACTTCTCAGATCAACAGTGGAGATGCAATAAGCGATATAAAGGCGGATCTGATAGGAGTTATAAGGCGGAACCTCTAGTATTTCAAATCTGATAAACAATAGATTGGTGGATTTTCACAGTTTTTAGTGTATTTCTCTGTGTGAATAGAGAATGTAGTTCTGTGAATTTAAAAGGCCCGATGACTCATTCTGTTACAGAACAGGTGGCCACCGTACCTAGAAACATTTATCAATGATTTCTAATGCTTAGAGGGGGATTTGAGTGGATAGAGGCTGGGAAGCTAGAGAGCCCGAGAAGAGGAAACGAATAGGCAACATCGATTGGCTTTAAAGCCACAGATTGACATAAAACAGAGCAGGTAGTGCTGAGACAGAGCAAAGACAGAGACAGAGAGTGATAGAGAGAGTCTGTGTACTCAGAGAGGCTTGAGGGGTTCAAGCAAAACTCTTGTTGTTGTATCTGTTGTGTTTTGAGACTCAAATTGAGCTCATACTTTTGTAAAACTCTGTTTTTGAGGACATAATAGAGAGGTCACCACTGAAGGCTATACTAGGATATTTAGCCCAGGAGTGTTGGGTGAACTCCTTATTAAACTTTTTGTGTTTATGTGTGTTGTCTGTTATGTTCTTTAACTGCCTCATTGTCTATGTATTCTACAATCTTATTGATCCATCGCATAAAGTAACATAGGGAAATCCATGCACGACTCTGTAATACCTTAATAATTTTCTAAGATCTCATTATCAGATCACATATATACCTAAAAGTACATGGAGGCCTAATCCGCGTTAGCACTGTCTAATGTGAAACCGCACAGTGAGAGCATTCCTTTATACTTTATGTACTATAACACCTTCCTCTATACCTGAAAGTACGTGGACGAGCTATGACATGCTCATGTACATGGAATGAGGTATCACACTCCGAATAAATCGCAGACAAGTTAGCAATAGCTGTTACGTTTTATGGCGCCAAAACACGTCTGTAGCCTAGAACCTCTAAATGTTATTTGTTAGGTTACAATGCTCCATTAGAGTAATTGAGATTACTTTTAAGTTGATCTTCTTTAGAATTTTCCTTTCAAGGTTCACCACATGACGTATGTTTGCAATTCCTAGAATGCAACTAACATGAGAAACATTCTTTCATTCAATTAACAATGAAAACCTTAGCTAATAGGGATAGAGAAATCATATTCTTTTAATCAAAGAGAATAGATCACATCTAATTCAATTTCCCTAAACTATTCAATCTAATTCTTTTCAGGCCCTTTAGTGTTTAGATGAACAAAAAGGAACTAGATGCACAAACAATCAATCAATACTTTTCACAAGAAACGAAGACTTTACGACAGTTTCTTTTTCAAAGAAATGAATACTTTACGACACTTCCTTTTCAGAAAAGACTAATCGATATAAACTAAACTTTTAAAATGAATTGATAATGATAAAGAAAACTCTTAAGAAACACTAAACAATCAAGGTCAAACTAGGGCTAGGAGAAGAGATACAAGTTGATTTCAGAACCATAGAAACATTGATCTTTAAACAAACAACCTTATAAGCAAAATTGGAAATATCCAAGCCAAAGATGAGTTTTTAAGCTTAAGGAGGATCAACGTAGGTCAGAGTGGTAGTAACTGTGCTGCACAGCACTATCTCTAAGCCAAGGGTGCTCTGTAGAGCACCGTCCCCTAACCAAGCCTATGCTAGTGACAGAGAGACCAATCAAAAGACATCTAAGGTCAATTTTTTGACCAAAAAAACTTCAAAAATATTGAACTAAGATCAATGAAAGCAAGTAAAGTTTACTAGGGTGTACTATGATGAGGACAAACTACCCAAAATGATGGTCGTTCCCTATTATGGTCACCAATTTGTTATGTGGAATTTTTCATATACAGGTAAATACAATTTCCCTAGGTGGGTAGCTATGCCTAGAACAACATATTTAAAGCGTTTAAACTTTTTCTATAGAAGATAAATAATACAAGGGACCTACTTATTATCTTTAATTTCCCTTTTCTTCTTTGAATAGCTCCTTTCATTCCTTCTCGAACTGAATCTTCTCGATAAGTAACTGCAATCATAAAAAGAGGACAAACACCAATCAAAGCAAGAGATCTATCTACTATAAGAAAATGAAATCGAAATCATTTACACATATAATCATCATACATAAAGACAAGAGTATGGGAAAAGGTCTAAACAACTTTATTAAGTAGAAGGAAGAGTTACAAACAAGAAGTCTGATCCCATGTCACTCATCCAGCTTGAGTTCCATGCTTCATCACACCAAAAGCACAACACTCTGATAACATAACGATACTTGTTTACATTCTCAAGCCTCACACCAACAATATCTCCTTACGAATTCTCAAAGTCAAGCCCCTGATCACTATGATGAGTGCTCAATTTATAGGAAAAACGAGGTGGTATTTTCATAAATTGGGCATAGAATGGCTTTCCAATTTGGGAGTTAGTTTCCATGGAGGAAGGGATGAGAGGATAGGATGTTATTTGATTCATTCCCTATCCAATTTTGTTCTCATAGGAGAGGATAAGAGGTGGGAATATTTTAGAATGAAAGAATATTCCCAGAACCTTATGAAGATTTCGCTCAATCTCTCCTAGTGCAGGTCAAAGTGGGCCTAAGTGCTCTCAAGAGCAGGCTTGAATGGGCCTAATTGCTCTGCAATGCAGTTGCCCCTAACCAAGGTTGTGTTGGTCCCTCAAGGAGTCATTTTAGGATGTCTCCAGGCTAGAAACTATCAGGAATGATGGCATCCAATGTGATGACTTTTCTAGGGCATGTAGCAACTTAATTAGGGATTGAAGAGCCCTAAAAGTATTGATCTAAATGATGGGAGTGATGTGCCCAAGTAGACTTGTAACAGTTGCCCCCTAAAGCATGAAGTCAAAAATGATAATGTCGAGTGATATGCTTTATGACGTGATGAGGGGGTTCTGAAGCAGATAGTAACCCGCACCAATTACTATCCATAATATGATGATATTTTTATTTTTTCATGAATTTTTGAGGGAAGGCATACCCATGCTCAACATATAAACTTTTCATTACATGTACATAGATAGTCGTCTACAAATATAGACCCATGATGGGATCACAATCAGTGTAAAGCTATCATACAAATGATTTGATACTTTCCTGAAATTGCAACCCGGATGGATGAAACTAGATCCAAGGTCTTCTATCTCGTTCAATCGTTAACTCAAGTACGTGTCTAACCATGTGAATATGTGATCTGAAGTCAAACATGGGAAGGCACTGTCTAATTACCAGCCAATGATGTAAGCTGTTAACAAATGCGAGAGAAATCACCGATAATGATAATGATCCTCAAGGTACTGTAGTGCATTCTACATGGTGTGAATGGATGTTTTGATGTCAAACACCATATAAAGTCTTTCGGCTGAGGCTTAGTGATTTCAACCTATTACTAGAAGTGATAAACTTGCCATTGATGTATGCAAGCTCCAAGTTACTGAAAGGGTGTTTCTAAGTCAACTTCTTGGATAATGTGTTGATGTCGACAAGAAGCGACTTATCACAGGAGGGCCTTGATTTATCCCACATCAATGACACAAAACGAGTGCAATATTTTTGGAAATGGAATGTGACAGACAACACAAGGTTCAGGGATGGCGATCATGAAAATGAAAGTTTATGAGTATTGCAAAGGATGAATTTTACTGAGTGACTTCTCTTGAAGATATCGGCGACACTTAATGAATTGGCAGCATTGACCCAAAACAAAAGTAATGGATGGTTTGATAGACCATTGGTATGATAACCATAAAGTGGATAACCCAACCCAAATAGTCTAAATGAATTGGTAGCATTGACCCAAAACAAAAGTGATGGATGGTGTGATAGACCACAGGTATGATAACCATCAAGTAGATAACCCAACACAAATAGTCACAGAGATGAAGTGAAAGTGTCATGTTCAAGAATGACCTGCTACCATAAAATGGTTTAGCCCTTTTCCAATTTTCCCCAGTCATTGCTGACTAGTACCTCTTTATTTTTATCAAGCTTGAGGGCGATAACATATGCTTGTTGTATAATTCCACCCTTCAGGTGAATCCATCACTATGTGATGTTTTAACGAGTCTAGCGAAGGTGAAACTCAATCTTGTCATGATGGACAAGTTTGTCACTATTTGATGTTTTAACGAGGTTAATGACAATGATAACTTGGTTCTTTTCGTGTTTAGAGAGTTTGAACAGGGACAAAAAGGAAACTCCACAAGTTCTTTTTCGTAGATTTGTCTTTCAAGTCCAAAAAAGCGTAAAATAATATGACAGAGAACCTATTGACCATGTTCAATCAACGTATTCCTTTTTCATAAATAATGTATCTCAGTCCAAAAAAGGGTTAAACTTATACTGATTAGATTTTGCTTCCAATCCGTTAACAAGCTGAAAAGGACAAGCGCTCGACAATATTTTCATATTTTGAGAGTCTAGAAAGAGCTTAAAGAGGACTCCACTTTTAGGAACAAGTGGTGTCAAGGATAGCAACTAGTTCTGGTGATGTTGGAACTTCTCAAAACATGTTGATTTATGTGAACAGGTTGGCTAATAAGAGCACTCATTGCAACTGGTGTTCAAAAATGGTAGAACAACCTAGTGAAAGCATATGATCGGCTAAGTAGATAGTGACAATGGAAGGAGAAAAAACAAGGTTCATCTAAGGAAAGAGGTTGATAAAATTGAAATCACGAGGGTTAAAATGGTGATGCATTCATTTTTACACAATCTTGAACCATAGGGAACTATGCTTGGATTTAGTTTCATGTTTATACAAGCTTGAAACGAAAAACTATGCTTGGATTTAGTTTCATGTTTACACAAGCTTAAAATGAAAAATTATGCTTGCATTCAGTTTCATGTTTACACAAGCTTAAAATGGAAAACTATGCTTGAGATTGGTTTACATGCCCCCATCATGATGACTCGATTCTAGGTGCATGCCTCCCAAGATTCATTGCACTCACCTAAGTAGAATACTCATGGATATCAAGTGGATGGACTAAAGGTTTATTTATGAGATCAAGTGAAAGACTCGACTTGGAACTTTGCTCCAGGGGCCCTTCATTTTTTAATGAGCTTGACACAAGACAAGGAACTCTACTCATATTCCTTGTTTCATTTTTTAATGAACTTGACACAAGACAAGGAACTATGCTCTGGGACCTATTTCATTTTTTAATGAGGTTCACACAGTAAAAGAACTATCCTCATATTCCTTGTTTCATTTTTTAACGAGCTTGACTCAAGACAAGGAACTATGCTCATATTCCTTGTTTCATTTTTTAACGAGATTGACACAAGACAAGGAACTATGCTCATATTCCTTGTTTCATTTTTTAACGAGCTTGACACAAGACAAAGAATTATGCTCATATTCCATGTTTCATTTTTTAACGAGCTTGACACAAGAGAAGGAACTATGCTCATATTTCTTGTTTCATTTTTTAATGAGCTTGACACAAGACAAGGAACTATGCTGATATTCCTTGTTTCATATTTTAATGAGCTTGACACAAGACAAGGAACTATGCTCATATTACTAGTTTTCATTTTTTTAACGAGGTTGGCACAAGACCAAGAACTATCCTCATATTCCTTGTTCACGACCCATAAGAGGTCATGACTTCTAAGAGGTTCTCGTTGGATGGGAGAACAATGCTCTGGAAGGGATACATAGCAAGGAATTCATTTGAGAGATCTGGTTCCAATGCCCCCAGTACATAATGTACAACATCACGGAATTGAGCGTCAGTTGATGTAGGCATCGAAAGGGTTGCCACATAATTGACTCGTGGCAGGGAATATACCATTGGGATAAAAGGACCATTTAGGGAAGATGGTTGACTAGAAGCCATATTTGGATCAGGAAATGAAAGCTGGTCAATGTTGACAATTCTATCTTCATGTAGGAAACGCATCACTCAAAAGAGTGTTGAAACAATAGATCCCATGTCATAAACATAGTCGTGCCCAAGAAGTAAATTGTAATCTAAAGGGCATGGGACTACCATCACATTGAGATAAACATTTTTTCCTCCCAAGGTAATAGGAAACTGAGGAAGGATCCCTAATGGTTGATTAGTTCTTCTGTTAAATGGCAACAGATTCTAGGTAACAGACATAAGTGGCGATGAACTGAGCACTTGCCAAGTAGTGGAGGAAAGGATACTCACAGGAGCACCTTCGTCTATAATAGTGCTAGGTACAACCATATTACAAACCTATACTATGATCTAGAAAGGCACATAAGAAGGAAGACGACGTCCTAACAGTCGATTCTAATAAAAGGAAGTGACTAGACTACTTGGAGTGGGTACCATAAGAACGGGAGAATTACCCCCTTCAGTTATGAGAATGGGAGGATTTTCCTCATCTCTTGATAAAACAGGGGGATTTCCTCCAAGCTCATTGGAATCTGAAGAAATGAAAATAAGCTGAGTGGTATCATACTCACTCTCTATGAGAAAGGTACGATTAACTAAAGGTGAAATTTGGTCAACTGTTTCCTTGACCTGTGATTGGTCAAGTATAGACTCATGAGATTCACATTCAAAGAAAGTGGGTTTAACTAACAATTGATTTGGGTCAGTCACTTTATCAGGTAGTGAAGGATTAAGGGAGAGTCTCGTGTAACCAGGTGAAAGTTGTTGCGGAGAAGCAGGATGGTTATCCAACATTGTTTTGGCTTCATCTAGACAGGAAAAAAGGTGAATGGGATGATTCCCTTCACATAACCTATAGGGAAACTTAACTTTACCCTTATTTCTATGAAATTTATTACCACTAGTTGATGGTGTGTCAGCATCATGATCTCCAGAAAATGAGGACACAGGATGATGTGAACGAGAAGACCATTCTTCTAAGATCTGAGGAATATCAGGACAATTTCAAAGAAGATGGTCTCCCATACAAATTTTGCATGGATATCGAACTTTGTGAGGCTTATGAGATGGTTTCTCATTAGAAGTTGCATTCAAAGAAATGGTTTCTTGGTTGCCCCCCTTCTAAATTTTCTTCTTCTTCTTCTTCTTCTTCTTCTTCTTCTTCTTCCCTTTCTTCTTATTCTTAGCCACCTGGTTACTAGTGCCAATACTTTCACCAGGCGAAGAGGAAGAAGGGGAGGAAGAAGAAACCAAGGAAGAAGGAAAAGGGTCAACTTTGGGATCAACTAGAGGTTGATTTTGTCTAGTGGCGGAGAAATCACGACATTTTGAACCAAGGTGGTTGAAAACAACCATACTCACAAGCCAATGGTAAATCCCGGAAGGGACAATGTAGCCATATAAAGAGCACCAATATTTCCGAAAGGAGGAAAAGGACTAGGATTACCATAAAAAAGAATTCCTTGATCGGTGGAATCTGGAGTTGTTTCCATATGCCTCAACCAAAGATCAGTTAAGGAGTGAGCATGGAGGATGTTATCTGCAGTTAATTAATTTTATTTTAATCAAAGTAACATAACAAAACAAAAGAGGGATAATCTAGCCAAAACGATTACCAAGGAATTGTGAACTGCAATATACTACCTCAGTAAACCAAGGACTTAATATATGTGCAAGAATCTCCTCGAATGTTGTGTTCAATGTATCACTGTTTGCAAGGAAGCCGACTCGATTACCTAAGGATGGATAGCAACCTAATCTAGTCCTCCCATATATACCCAAAAGTACATGGAGGCCCAATCCGTGTTAGCACTGTCTAATGTGAAACCACATAGTGAGAGCATTAATTTATACTTTATGTACTGTAACACCACCCTATATACCTTAAAGTACATGGAAGAGCTATGATATACTCACGTACGTGGAATGAGGTATCACACTCGAAATGTATTGCAAACAAGTTAGCAACAACTGCTATGTTTTATGACACCGAAACATGTCTCTAGCCTAGAACCTCTAAATGTTATTCGTTAGGTTACAGTCCTCCATTAGGTTAATTGAGATAACTTTTAAGTTTATTTTCTTAAGACTTTTTCTTTCAAGGTTCACCACATGATGTATGTTTGCAATTCCTAGAATGTAGCTAACATGAGAAACATTCTTTCACTCAATTAACAATGAAAACCTTAGCTAATAGCGATAGAGAAATCAATTTCTTTTAATCAAACAGCATAGAGAACATGTAATTCAATATCTAAAATATTCCTATCAAGCTTTCATAAACTACAATATGAAAAATGCAAGTTTTTCTTTTTAGACCCTTTACTGTTTAGATGAACAAAAAAGAACTAGATGCACAAACAATCAATCGATTCTTTTCACAAGAAACAAAGACTTTATAACAGTTTATTTTTCAAAGAAATGAATACTTTACGACACTTCCTTTTTAGAAAATTCTAATTGATATAAACTAACTTTGACAATGAATTGATAATGATAAAGAAAACTCTTAAGAGACACTAAACAATCAATATCAAAGTAGGGCTAGGAGAAGAGATACAATTTGATTTTAGAACCATAGAAACATTAATCTTTAAACAAACAACTTTAGAAGCAAAATTGGAAAAATCCAAGCCAAATATGGGTTTTTAAGCTTAAGGAGGATCAATGTAGGTTAGAGTGGGAGTAACTGCACTGCAGAGCACCATCTCTAAGCCAAGGGTGCTTTGTAGAGAACTGTCCCCTGACCAAGCCTGTGCTGGTGCCAGAGAGACCAATCGAAAGACATCTAACCTCAATGTTTTGACCAAAAACACTTCAAAAAGACTGAAATAAAATCAATGAAAGAAAAAAAAGTTTACTAGGGTGTACTATGATGAGGATAAACTACCCAGAATGATTGTCGTTCCCTAGTATGGTTGCTAATTTGTTATGTGGAATTTTGCATCTACGGATAAATACAATTTCCCTAGGTGGGTAGCTACACCTAGAACAATAGATTTAAAGAGTTTAACCTTTTTCTATAGAATATAAATAAGACAAGGGACCTACTTGTTATCTTTCTCTTCCCTTTGTCTCCTTTGAATAGCTCCTGTCACTCCTTATCAAACTAAATCCGATCGATAAGTACTGACAATCATAAACAGAGGACAAAAACCAATCAAAGCAATAGATCTATCTACTGTAAGCAAATGGAATCAAAATCATTTACACATATAATCATCATACATAAAGACAAGAATATGGGAAAAGATGTAAACAAATTTATTAAGTAGAAGGAAGAGTTACAGCTAAGAAGTCTAATCCCATGTCACTCATCCAGCTTTAGTTCCATCCTTCATCACACCAAAATCACAACACTCTGGTAGCATAACAATAATTGTTTACAATATCAAACCTCACACCAACAATATCTCCTTACAAATTCTCAAAGTCCAGCCCCTAATCACTATGATGAGTGCTCAATTTATAGGGAATGGAGGTGATTTTGTCATAAATTGGGCATTGAATGGTTTTCCAATTTCAGAGTTAGCTTCAAAGGAGGAAGGGATGGGAGGATAGGAGGTTATTTGACTCATTCCCTATCCAATTTTGAGCTCATAGGATAAAATAAGAGGTGGGAATCTTCTAGAATGTTATAGAATGAAAGAATATTCCCAGAACCCTATGAAGATTTCACTCAATCTCACCCAGCATAGGTCAAAGTGGGCCTAAGTTCTCTCTAGAGCAGGCTTGAATGGGCATAAGTTCTCTTCAGTGTAGTTAACCCTGGCCAAGGCTACACTGGTTCCTCAAGGAGTCATTTCAGAATGTCTTCAAGCCAAGAAATACTCAGGAACGATGGTTTTCAATGTGATGACTTTTCTAAGGCATGTAGCAATTGAATTAGGGTCTGATGAGCCTTAAAAGTACTGATCTGAATGATGGGAGCGATGACCCCAAATAGACCTGTAAGAATCATGAGGGTTATGTTTCTGATGTGGATAAGTTGGTTGATGTGCTCTGTCAATTCCACTTCCTTAAGGTCACATAGGGGGTTGAATCCAATCATAGTAGCCTCTCATCACATGTTTACCCCGATTGGATGGTTTCTTGGGTAGATGTGGAAGGAGGGTGTTATAGAGTGGTATTAGAGCATGGTTCACTCCTCGAAATGGATGGGCTATGGGTTGGTCATGCAGGCATGTTAGTTTCATGTGTGTGTCTCACACTTGCATTCCATGTTCTTGTTGCATTGCATAATGTTTATCATGGTTGTAGTAAGATTGTCACGAGGAAATTGATGATTGATTTTGTGGAATACATCATCTTGGTTGGCCAAAATATCAACCAACTTGTTGGCATTTCGATGCACATGGATGAATCTAAGAGTGCTTAACCCTTGAAGATGTCCCTGAATTTTTGGAGAACCTGTATTAGCCTCCAATGTTTTGAAACTTTCTGCGGCCCTATTCCATGACTAATTCTTTTGGCTGCGTTGATGACTAACACTAAATCAGCTTCTATTATTACATTTTGGTGATTGTTCTGTTGCAAAAATTCTAAGCCTTGTTCCAAAGCCATTAAATCCGCCATGTTGTTGGTGGCTTTTCATAGATGACCATAGAAGAGGGAGACGATGTTTCCGTTTTCATCCCTAAGAACCCCTCCAAAGACAGTCATGCCATACTTTCCCTTTGAAGCCCCATCGATATTATACCTTTAAAAGCCTTCCAAGGGAGGATTCCAGAAATCCTTAACAGGTTCCCTCATGTTTATTTTCCTGTCTATACCTTCCGGACTCAGCCCCTGCATGCCTAACTGCTTGAGAATTGAAAACTCTGCTTTTGAGGGAGGATTTTTAGGCAGATCCCTAACTGTAGTACTGACTGTCTCCTTAAGCTATTTTGAGATTTTCTCCAAAAATTGAAGAGAGGAACTCTTCTCTTCTTTGATGATCAGGGGCTCATGTCCCAAGTGTCGAAAAATGCTCAAAAATGTAAGTGCTAAAAATTGGCTTCAACCTAAACAACTAGATAGACCTCGTCCTCCCGATTCCGGTGCTACAAATGATTCGAACAACGGTCGCCGTATGCGAAAGTTATGTCAAAAACAAAATCTTCCAATGACCCTTAATTTTTGAATTTTCAAAAAAAAAAGAAAAATATTCCACGGAATATTCCTTGAAATATTCCATGGAATATTTCGTTGGCATGGGTCAATCAGAGGCCGCCATGTGGCCCAGGATGACATCAGCTGACATAAGCAAGGTGGGCGCGTATGTAAAAAAAAATTGGTGGGTGGTGGATTGAACCCCCGACCTACCCACCACAAATCCAAAGCCTTACCTTTAGGCCAGAGAAGGTAGAGTTGTTAATATGGCGGTGAAAAGCATTTAAAAACTTTAAATTTCTGCATGGGCGGGAAAAGAAGGGGGCCATCCCCTAAGGGCTAGCCCCCACGCCATATGACCATGCCCCAGGAACCAAGGGCCAGCACCTAACCGGGCATGCAATCCGAGGAAAACCGCCAAGCCAATCAACCGGTCACATGCGATAGTTTAGCCGGTGGTTAAGGCGAAATTGTAGGAAATTTTGGCGGTGGTGCCAAATTTGGCGGATGCCCAGATTTGGCGGAGCTAACTAGCCTCCACTAAAGTTAGTTGGAGTTCTTTTAGGGGAAACTCACAGTGATCATTAAATGGCCATAACTTTGGCTAGGAAAGGCGGTTTTGGACGATTTTTTTTTTTTGATTTTGGGTATTTTGGACGTTCTGAAGCCATTGGCACATGTCTTTCAGCCATCATAGGTCATTTGCATAGGTTTTGGAGCCGTGGAAGTTTTAGGAGCCACCAGGGCCCAGTATTGTGAGAACTGTTTCAGGTTGCAGGTATCCATTGGAGGTGAACCAACACACAATCCTGAAGGATTCATGTGTTCTCAATCCGATTTTACAGTCTATTTCACCTATAGACACTTATATTCAGCTGTAAATTCATTTTGAGCATTTAATTAAAACGAGGACTGACCCATTTGGGAGCCTTGGACCTAGCAGACATAGCCCAGGAGGGGTGAACTGCTTCATCAAATTCTTTTGCATATGTGGTTGATTTATTTTGTAGAACAAATTCGTTTTGATGTGTTAAACAGTAAAAGGAAATAATTCTGCTATGTTTGAATGGATCATGAACAGTTGAAAATTTCATTTATTTCTTTACTGCAAGATGTGGGAATGTTTTAAACATGTTTACTACTGAATTGAATACCTTGCAAACCTTTTTCAAGTAGTTTCAAATTCAGATCATTTGAATATTCTTTTGTTTCTCCCTTTGACACATTCCATATGATGAAATTTGGTAAGAGAGGCTAGGCAAAGTTAAGAACTTCATAATCCGAGAAATTATTCCTCCAATTGGTTAGGGTATTTCTGATGCTGCCTTTGTCAGTATCCCACTATTTGAAAATGGTGGCAAAAAAATCCCATAACATGGAGGTGAAAATGCAGCTATTGAGAAGATGTTCCAAGGTTTCCTCTTGGACTTCACAGAGCTGGCATCTGGAGGGTCCCAGTATACCTCTCTTCCTAATATTATCCCAGGTTAAGATTTTCCTATGGTGAACCAGCCACATAAAGAGTTTGATCTTCATCCAACCCTTGTGCCTCCATCGCTTCCGCCAAGTTCTGTCCGTAGCTTGGGCTTCCATCCCAAGGAGAATCCCCTTCACTTCCTTAATGTTAAAGTTGCCTTCTTTGTTAATTCCCCATCTTAGTTCATCCTGCCCTTCCATAACTAGAATCATCCTCTGATCCAACAACCTCTTAAGGGTCTCTCCTTTATTGTTCAGGGTCCTATTATCTCTAACCTCTATTTCCTTCCATGTTCTCCATTTTTCTGTATTGTGAGAATGCTCCCAAAAGTCCTTAACTTTCCTTAATCTTTGGTTGTCTATCTCCTATTTGAGGCCCATAAATTCTTCTATCAAAATAGTTGGTTCTTGTTGCCATTTTTCCTCCCAGAATAGTGCCAGATCTCCATCCCTGATTTCCCAGAAACAGTTTTTCTGGACAACCTCTCTGTTCTCCCAGGCCTTGTTCCATATGGGAGAGCCCTTTATGTTTCCATAAATTCCTATGATATCATGAGAAAGCCAGGCACTGACATATTTTTCCTTCCAAATTCTTTCCCATTGAGCCTTAGGATCCTTAACCCACCTCCACCAAAGTTTGGCCCCTAGAACCTTACTTAGAATCTCCATATCGTCCAATCCAAGACCACCTTGGTTCATGGGTTTATAAATCTTATCTCATGATATTAAAGCCCATTTTTTCCTTGCTTCCTCTTTGCCCCAGAGAAAATCTCTTTGGATGTTTCTAAATTGCTGTAAAACTCCTTTTGGAGCTAGGAGAGTTGATAACATGATGACAGGGATAGCATGTAGCACTGCCTTTATGAGAACCAGTCTACCTGGCAGATTTAGAGACCTGTTTGTCCATTTTCTTACCTTGTCTTGCATCTTAGTGATTAACGGTTTCCATATGATTTTTAGCATAGGTTTAGCCATTAGAGGAACTCCAAAATACTTAGAAGGGAGAGAGTCTCTTTGAAATCCAAGGATTCTGGAGACATTTCTCTGGATGGATATATGTGTATTAAAGAAAAATATTTTTGATTTGGAAAGATTAACTTCCATACCTGAAGCCGAAGCAAAGTCTTTAAAAATTTGTTTGTAAGCTAGCGCTTCCTTGACCATGGGAATTCCTTGTAGCATGGTATCATCTACAAACTATTGATGAGTCAGTGCTTGTCCATTCTCCAAAAGTTGTAGTCCTTGAATTTTTCTGGTAGCTCTAGCATGTTTGATGGACCACCCTAGCCCTTCCATCATGAGGATGAAGAGAAAAGGAGAGAGCGAATCTCCCTATCTGAGACCTCGAAGGCAAAAAAAGTTCAAAGGGAGAGCCATTAACTAAAATTGAAAAGCTGGAGGAAGTTACCAGGGCCATGACCCGTCTGATCCAACCATGATCAAAACCAAACGCAAAAGGTACTTTCTTGATATATGTCCAACTTACTTTATCATATGCTTTGGCAATGTCCAATTGCATTATCATACCCGATTTCCTTTCATTGGTTAACAAGTGTACCACCTCGTGAGCTTGTATGATGCTGTCTAGAATTTGTCTACCCTCCACATAACCTGATTGTTCACCAGAAACCAACGAAGGCATTAAAGGCTTCAGTCTGTTAGCCACAACTTTGGAAATTATCTTATAAAAAATGTTGCATAAGGTGATAGGTCTATACCTCTCTGGAGTTTGGGCATTATCTTGCTTTGGAAAAATGGATATAAAGGAGGTATTTAGAGCCCTCAAAATGGTTCTGTTCAGCCTGGAGTCTTCCACAACCCTAATAATATCCTCTTTGACAATATTCCAACAAGCTTTGAAGAAATCTACATTGAAACCATCCGGACCTCGAGCCTTACCATTTTTCATTTCCTTGAGGACCTCACTAACCTCATCTTCGATAACTGGTCTGTTGAGAGTACAGTTATCCTCTCTGGATACCAACTTGGGGATATGCTTTATGAGGTCCTTGATGAAAGGAACCCTATCTAAAGTGTTTTCCTGAGCAATTCCTCGAAAGTGCTTAACTAACAATGCTTCTATCTTCTCTTGAGATTGATGTATCTGCCCATCCGCTTCCTTAATCGAAGAGATTTTGTTGTAAGTCCTGTTTGTTATAGTAGATTTATGGAAAAATTTAGTATTTCTATCTCCTTCTTTTGGCTATTGAACTCTTGATTTTTGTTTCCAAAAACTTTCCTCCTCATAGCACAGCTTTTCCCACTCTTGGTGATGTTTCTCAACTTTTTCATTTTTGTCCTTGTCAAAACCTTCCTTGATCAAAGCTTGGTTGAGCTCCATTATTTTATTTTCCACCTCTTTCTTTCCTGCAAAAATATTACCAAATTCATTATTATTCCAGGCTTTAAGTTTCAGCTTGATGTACTTTAATCTTTTGTGAAGAAGGAACATTGTTGATCCTTGAGTTTGCAGATCCTCGACCCACCATTCTTCAATGTTGCTGATGAATTCTAGGTGAGAAAGCCACATATTTTCAAATCTGAAAGGTCTATTTCTTGGGGTGCCTATGCCCTTGATTTCCATTTGAACCAGCCAATGATCTGAACCTCCGAAGGGAAGAATTCATGTTGTTATTTCCTTGTCTATAAGCATGAGATCCTCAGATATCATAAATCTATCTAACTTGGAGGCTACCTATGAGCCCCCTCCTCTTTTATTGTTCCATGTATAGAGGCCATTATTTGTCTCAATATAAAAAAGGTTCATGCTTTCTAAAAATATTTGGAAGGCTAAGGAATCTTTATTTAGAGTTCTTGTACCTCCTTTTTTCTCTGAGAGAGATCTGATCATATTGAAGTTTCCTCCTGGGACCCAAGGTAGTCCTGCATGTCTGACTCATAAATCCACCAAGGAGTCTATGAACTTGATTTTGTTATCTAACCTTTGAGGGCCATAAACATTCATGACTAGGTAAGTGTCCCTATCTCCTACAGGTTGTATAACAACTGATAAATAGTTCCTTAATGCCTCCGCATCAATTATACCAATTTTTTGGGGAATCTAGAGAGTGAGGATACCCCCTGTTGTATTTTCTGCTTTAACTTCTAGAAACTCGAATCTACTGAGCCATTTACTATGGATTTGCCTTAATTTCTAAATGGAGCATTTTGTCCCTTGGACAAAAATTATATCCGAAGCTACCTATTTCATTCTATTATTCATCATTCTCTGTTTTCTCTTGCTACCAAGACCTATAATATTCCAAGTTGTGAACTTTATAATTAAAGATTGGTAAAGGAGTAACTCATTAGGTCTTTCATCTTACTTGAGTTCACTGTAAACTTTCCACATTCCATTAGTAGCTCATTTTGTTTTTCCCTACCTCTTTTTTTCCCTGGATTTATCGGTGCTAACCCCAGACTCATTTTTGCTGCTTTCATCTTGTCATTGCTCTGTCTTTTGTGGGGCTATAAAAAGGGTCTCTTTCACCTCTAGTTACCTCACATTAATATGTCAATCCGAGAATGTTTTGCTATTTCAAAGAGTGTGAGATTCTGAGGCTATCATTTGCCAGAGTAATGCTAGTAGCACAGCGTTTGAAAATGCAAGAGTAAATGGATGCTTGTTTACAGTTAACTACTTCAAAAGACTAAATCACACGTTCAGAACATGAAGCAATTTATCAGTCAAGGGTTCAGTAGCGATAACCCATCCCTTTGGAAACTGATGGAAAAGGAAATCAGAGAACAGATCAGGGGTCTGGGAGTCGGATAGCAGATGCCAATGCTCACTAGCCTGAGATCGTTCTTCACACAAATAACAAGAAATGGAACGGCAAAGAAATCGAATAGAAATGAAATGGAACAACAAGTCTGAAAAGGAATAGCAATTCGGAAATAGAACAGCAGTCAAGAAATAGAACAACAACTAAGTCTAACAAGCTGTAATATCGTAGTCTATCAAATCAATTGCATTAATCATAACCAAACACCCATCCTTCACTCTTAAAGATGTACACACAAATGGAACATCACTGATTACTGATACATTATAGAACAACACTGAAAACCATATATACACAACATACTCAAATAGTAATCTCATTCAGTTATCACCTTGGTTAGAAGGAATATGATTGCATTTCAAGATAGAACACCGGTATTCAAGAATCCAACAATCACAAAGAACAGAACTTCCAAGATGAATTATGTAATGTTAAGGAACAAGTGCACAATACAAAAGCTCTATAATGGAACAACAACAATATTCTATAAAAACTAACCGTATTATATCAACACCTAAAAGAACAGTAATATGATGCAGCGTCAATACAATAATTTTGTCTTCAGAATCCTTAATGGATTAAACACACAGAGCATGTGATGTAAACTTTATAAAACACATCAAATTACCAGATCATGTCGATAAGCAAACCACACAGAAACCACGCGTAATGGTACAAGAGCAAGTGTCCTCCAAGGCGGGGCCCTTAGCCTCCAGGGGTACATCGCTTGAAGTTATTGCAAACTCAAAGATGAAATAGTAACCAAGTTTGTATTAATGAATCACGTAAAATTACAGTGGAGCAGTTCTTAACAAGACATGATAATCAAAGTTTTGATCTTTAAAAGAAATTACATAAAGACATAATAACATCCCCCTTAGCTAACAGTGTTGCCCCTTATATAAGGGTGACGACGAAGATATCTAAATGTAGAAATAGATAAAACAGCGATCCCTCGGGATCAAGGATCCTGAGGGATTCGCAGAACCATTAACCCTCAGTCATTTCTTCTCTTTTCTGCGCCAAGCTGATATCTCCGCTTCCTTTCCTGGGCTGATCCATTTTGATCTGGTTTTCATGCAATCTCCGGTCAAAGGGACTGCAATTAACTCATCTTTGTCTTTTCCTTTAGAATGACAATTTTTTTTTCTCCGTCCTGCATAAGGAAACGACAATTGTCAGTGTTCTCGTCTTGCATATTAATCTCACATGTTTTATTACAATTATTTATCATTTTCTAAGTTCATGATGCAAAAAGGCTTGTAAGTTCTAATGAAAAGAAACTGAAATAACTATCAAAACATACATTCTTTAGTACTCCACACACCCCCCTACTTACCCTTTTTCATGGCCTCATGAAAACATTATAGTTGACGTGTAAGGCAGTGAGTGAGTAGGTTGGAGATGGAATCTCATGTGAAGGCCTACAACCATGATGCGTAACTAGGCACTCAAAGAAATGGCCTGTCTGACCCTCAGGCATCTCATACAGGGCTTGGTATCCGGGTATAGGATGTCAAATAATTGGACTCCGGAACCTATATTTTAACCAGGATGGCCCGACCCTCAAAACAATTTCGCCATAGAGGGGCAAGCGGTTGACAACTAGTTTAAAATTCTCATACTTAAATGGTTCTTTGAGCTGGATATTCGGATTAGATATTCGATATCAGAATTCAGCTGCATCAATGGCAGGGTCTTTGATAGAGGAAAAGTATTCTAACCCCTGCTGAATGATTGCCTCATGCATGGGTCCTAATGCTTCAATCACTCCTAGAGTCTTCATGATGTTTCTATGTTTTCTCCATAACTGTACTGGATCCCTAGGCCCAGCTCTTATCCATAAATCTAATCTGTTTCCTTGTCTTTGGAAAGCATTATAGGCTTTGAGCCATTTAATTTGATTAACTGCAAATGAAATAAATGCCTGTAATTGAATGTATCCAACAAAAGGGCCAGGGTTCAGCTCGGTCTCCTGTTCTAGTACAAGGTTATGTAAATAAAATTCACACAGTAGTCTCTGAAATTTTACCCCGTAGTTCTTACAGCAGTTTATGAAATCATTGATGGTGTTAATTTGTATGGGAGCACCTGCTTTAACAGCCTTTATTTTCAATTGCAAATATCTTTCCATTAAAAACAAGGCATAGTTCTTAGCAAGGGTTCTACATGCTAGGACGTCATTGTATAAAGAACACAAGGTATCCATCTGTTTGATAACTACATCTAACCTATTAGTTACCTTCACAACTTTCTCTTGTTCCTTTCGCGACCCTTCAAAGGCCTGGCTTTTGAATAGATTGATGTTCCTTAGCTGTTGCTGTAGCTCTTCATATTTTTCTCGGGGGACCGTTTGCTCTCTAAGATTTTCTGCTTCTTGCTGAGCTTGCTTCAAACCCTTTTGTAGGGTTACTGTTTTTGGATCCCTTTTCCATGCAACAGGGGAGGCTGGGAGCTTTACCTGAACTTTCCTATTGCGTTGCTTTGAGTTCATAACCCTTATTACTCCTGAAAGTGGTGCCTCCGTCTAAATTTCCTTATCACAGGTCAATATTTCATCCATTTCTATTTTAACATGAACATTAGTCCATTACTGTTCCTTTTCAATTGGAACAACAGTCTATTTCTTAGCATAATTTGGAACAACAGCTTGGATTTCGACGGGGTTTTGAACAGCAGGATGGATTCTGGTCCTCCGCCCCTTGACCTTGAGGGGTTTTGCTGGAGTGGCCACATTTTTCCTTCCCGAAGTCCTTTTTACCCTTTGCCTTGCCTTTAGAATCCTAATCTGCTGGTGGAGCTGGACTATTATGTTCAATAATCTTTACTGTTCCTTTCGCAATTCCCTTATTTCCGCCATTTCCTTAGAAGGAACAGCAAGTTGTTCACTGCGGCCTGCACTGTGGCTAGTTTCCTGATTTTCTTCCTGGGGTCTTTCTTCACTATTCTGCTTTGGCTATTCTGAGGCAAGAACCCTAATTTGTTTTGTTATTTCTTGGGAAACCTCTTTTTCTGCCCTCATTTCCTCCAGACTTTCTTCTGGTGCCTTCTGGTTAGGAACGGACTGTTCCTGTTCAGTATCTCCTGTCATCTTTTCATCATGAACAAGCAGATTTTCTTCTTCTGCCTCCTTTTCATGTGATTCTTCGGGTGCATTTTTCTCCTGGGGTTTCTCTCCGACATAGAGGTCTGATGGACTCAAAAGGTTGGCCATATTCACCCATATTGGCCAAAACTTTGGCAAATTCATCTTCTCCCATTGGGTCCTGCAATGGGCTACCTTCCTGCTGTTCCATTTCCTCCTCCTGCTCGAATTGCTCAGCTTCTTCTTCTTTGTCTCCTTCTTCCTCAGATTGCTCGTCTTCTTCCTCTTTTTCTTCTTCTTCTTTTGCAGATTGCTTTGCCTCTTCTTCTTCTTCTTCTTCTGCAGATTTCTCTGCCTCCTCTGCTTTTTCTTCTGCAGGTTGCTCTGCCTCTTCTTCCTGCATTTCTTTCTCATTGTCTTCCTTTCCTAGCCATGGGGCTTGCTCATCTTCTATTTCTATCAGCTGGCTAGTGCTTCCTTGGGGCTTCTCCGGCCCCCCTCGTAGCCGTGCTAGCTGGACTGATTTCCTGCGCTTTTCTGGTTACTCAGGTGTGCTAGTGGCCTGTTTATGCTTTGCCGATTTCTCGCATTTTTCTAGACGCTCGGGTGTGCTGGTGACATGTTTCCGTTTTGGGGATGGTGTGGCCAATCCCCCATTTATAATGGAAATTAGCTCTTCCTAGCTGCTCTACTGTTAGGTGAGGGTATGGTTGACTATCAACTGAATCAACCCATGATGACTAACAATTGACTCTACATGCTGTGCCTTTTTCATGCTCCGTGCAACGTCATGAAGTAATGAATTCAACAATGCAGGTAAATTTACAGAGCATTTTTGTTTTAGTATAGCTAAGAATTTAAGATGTCGTGGTCTTACCATGTCTTTTCTTCCTTCACAGGTGATGTAGCTATGGATGGTCTTCGCTAATTCTGCCCACGACTCTCCTAGTGCTGCTGGCAGAACCCCCTTTCCTCGAATTGTTAGGCTCTGTCCTTCGTCCTGGAAGATTTCTATAATCTTCTGCAATCTCTCCTTTTTTAACGTCTATACTGGTCCAATGGCTGGCAGTCCCGAGACTTCTGCAATTATGTCGTCGGTGACTGCTATGCGTCTCCCCGTCACTGTGGAGTGGTCCTCTTGTAATTTCTACAAGAATTCAATTGCCACTGTCCCGTTAGACTCCTACAAGAGGTTAAGATAGGTCAGCCACCCTGCTCTTGCCGGGATTTCTTGGGCAGCAACAGAGACTGTTAACACTTGTGGTTCTCTCCTAATCGATCTTCGTCCCATGGTTTCGTTGTAAACTCTTTAAAGGAACGACAACTGTTCGCGCTGTTGAAACACAGAGAGGCTGACAGATGCAAGACTCGTTCAAACTCTGATGCTACAGAGTATACAATGGAAATGGCTTTGAATAGCAATTCATGTAGAAAAAACAAAATAAAAAGAAATAGTATACTGTTGAGCCGTGTTATACCCCAGTACACAACTTCTCAAATAGTGAGCTGAGACGTAATCCAGGGAATGATGAGGTTAACCCCCCCCCCCCCCCGCAATGTGATAGGTTGTCCCAGCCATCAAATAAAGGAGTCGCACCCGCTCTACAACAAAGTCTTTAAGGAACAGTGTATGGAAATATGCCACATTTACAAAAGCAGCATATTACTGAAATGGAGGTGTATAGTTGCGTTGCTTAATACGTAAGAGACTGCGGTGATATGATGCAAGGTTGGGGATAAGACATTTGCTGTAAATTGAAAGTCTCATGCGGTCATTGTCAATTGTTCTGTCATGATTGGTGATAATATATATTCATGCGTTATATGGTTGGGGAAATAACATGTAATTGATTACCACAGCATAAGAAACAAAAGGGTGCTAATAACTTAACTATTGGTGTAAATAATGCGACTTCAATACCATTAACAGTTTACGAGAGATTCTTCAGCGTAAATCACATAAAATTTTCATTTCCCGACGCGTTTCGAACCAACTAGTGTGGTTCATCGTCAAGGCAAGTGGAAGAAATAGATCTAGCTTAGCATGTTAAATAGTCTTAGCAGAGACTCCAACGGCTCAAAATTGATTAACGACTAATTTTTTACTTAAGGACCCCAGTCAAATTTTTACTCATAAATTTAATATTATTATAATTTATTATTATTATTCAATATGGAAATAAGTTAAATGAGGTAAAAAATAAATTAATTGTTAGTTTTTTAAAAATAATTTATTAAATAAGATTAGTTTGTTAAGAAATGTTAGGATTAATATATAACTAAATACCATAACTTTAGTGGTTAGTTAGTGGTGGTTTGAAGAATGTTGATTTGGACTTCTGTGAGAATTGCATTTATGGAAAACAGAAGAGAGTCAGATTTCTCAAAGTTAGGAAAGAAAAGAAGAATGAAAAATTGGAGCTTGTGCATACAGATGTATGGGGACCTGCTCAGGTATCATCTCTCGGTGGCTCTCGTTATTATGTTACTTTTATTGATGATGCAACTAGAAAAACTTTGAGTTTGGAAAGGGTTGCCACATAATTGACTCGTGGTAGGGAATATACCATTGGGATAAAAGCACCATTTAGGGAAGATGGTTGACTAGAAGGCATATTTGGATCAGGAAATGAAAGCTTGTCAATATTGACAATTCTATCTTCATGTAGGAAATGCATCACTCAAAAGAGTGTTGAAACAATATATCCCATGTCATAAACATAGTCGTGCCCAAGAAGTAAATTGTAATCTAAAGGGCATGGGACTACCATCACATTGAGATAAACATTTTTTCCTCCCAAGGTAATAGGAAACTGAGGAAGGATCCCTAATGGTTGATTAGTTCTTCTGTTAAATGGCAACAGATTCTAGGCAACAGACATAAGTGGCAATGAACTGAGCACTTGCCAAGTAGTGGAGGAAAGGATACTCACAGGAGCACCTTCGTCTATAATAGTGCTAGGTACAACCATATTACAAACCTATACTATGATCTAGAAAGGCACATAAGAAGGAAGACGACGTCCTAACAGTCGATTCTAATAAAAGGAAGTGACTAGACTACTTGGAGTGGGTACCATAAGAACGGGAGAATTACCCCCTTCAGTTATGAGAATGGGAGGATTTTCCTCATCTCTTGATAAAACAGGGGGATTTCCTCCAAGCTCATTGGAATCTGAAGAAATGAAAATAAGATGAGTGGTATCATACTCACTCTCTACGAGAAAGGTACGATTAAATAAAGGTGAAATTTGGTCAACTGTTTCCTTGACCTGTGATTGGTCAGGTATAGATTCATGAGATTCACATTCAGAGCAAGTGGGTTTAACTAACGATTGATTTGGGTCAGTCACTTTATCAAGTAGTGAAGGATTAAGGGAGAGTCTCGTGCAACCAGGTGGAAGTTGTTGCGGAGAAGCAGGATGGTTATCCAACACTTTTTTGGCTTCATCCAGACAGGAAAAAAGGTGAATGGGATGATTCCCTTCACATAACCTATAGGGAAACTTAACTTTACCCTTATTTCTATGAAATTTATTACCACTAGTTGATGGTGTGTCAGCATCATGATCTCCAGAAAATGAGGACACAGGATGATGTGAACGAGGAGACCATTCTTCTAAGATCTGAGGAATATCAGGACAATTTCAAAGAAGATGGTCTCCCATACAAATTTTGCATGGATATCGAACTTTGTGAGGCTTATGAGATGGTTTCTCATTAGAAGTTGCATTCAAAGAAATGGTTTCTTGGTTCCCCCCCTTCTAAATTTTCTTCTTCTTCTTCTTCTTCTTCTTCTTCTTCTTCTTCTTCTTATTCTTCCCTTTCTTCTTGTTCTTAGCCACTTACTTACTAGTGCCAATACTTTCACCAGGCGAAGAGGAAGAAGGGGAGGAAGAAGAAACCAAGGAAGAAGGAAAAGGGTCAACTTTAAGATCAACTAGAGGTTGATTTTGTCCAGTTGGAGGAGTACTCGATTGCGGAGAAATCACGACATTTTGAACCAAGGTGGTTGAAAACAACCATACTCACGAGCCAATGGTAAATCCCGGAAGGGACAATGTAGCCATATAAAGAGCACCAATATTTCCGAAAGGAGGAAAAGGACTAAGATTCCCATCAAAAAGAATTCCTTGATCGGTGGAATCTGGAGTTGTTTCCATATGCCTCAACCAAATATCAATTAAGGAGTGAGCATGGAGGATGTTATCTACAGTTAATTAATTTTATTTTAATCAAAGTAACATAACAAAACAAAAGAGGGATAATCTAGGAAAAATGATTACCAAGGAATTGTGAACTGCAATATCCTACCTCAGTAAACCAAGGACTTAATATATGTGCAAGAATCTCCTCGAATGTTGTGTTCAATGTATCACTGTGTACAAGGAAGCCGACTCGATTACCTAAGGATGGATAGCAACCTAATCTAGTCCTCCCATATATACCCAAAAGTACATGGAGGCCCAATCCGTGTTAGCACTGTCTAATGTGAAACCACATAGTGAGAGCATTCCTTTATACTTTACGTACTGTAACACCACCCTATATACCTTAAAGTACGTGGAAGAGCTATGATATACTCATGTACGTGGAATGAGGTATCACACTCGAAATGTATTGCAAACAAGTTAGCAACAACTGCTATGTTTTATGACACCGGAACATGTCTCTAGCCTAGAACCTCTAAATGCTATTCGTTAGGTTACAGTGCTCCATTAGGTTAATTGAGATAACTTTTAAGTTTATCTTCTTAAGACTTTTTCTTTCAAGGTTCACCACATGATGTATGTTTGCAATTCCTAGAATGTAGCTAACATGAGAAACATTCTTTCACTCAATTAACAATGAAAACCTTAGCTAATAGGGATAGAGAAATCAATTTCTTTTAATCAAACAACATAGAGCACATGTAATTCAATCTCTAAAATATTCCTATCAAGATTTCACAAACTACAATATGAAAAATGCAAGTTTTTCTTTTTAGACCCTTTACTGTTTAGATGAACAAAAAAGAACTAGATGCACAAACAATCAATCGATTCTTTTCACAAGAAACAAAGACTTTATGACAGTTTATTTTTCAAAGAAATGAATACTTTACGACACTTCCTTTTTAGAAAATTCTAATTGATATAAACTAACTTTGACAATGAATTGATAATGATAAAGAAAACTCTTAAGAGACACTAAACAATAAAGATCAAAGTAGGGCTAGGAGAAGAGATACAATTTGATTTCAGAACCATAAAAACATTAATCTTTAAACAAACAACTTTAGAAGCAAAATTGGAAAAATCCAAGCCAAATATGGGTTTTTAAGCTTAAGGAGGATCAACGCAGGTTAGAGTGGGAGTAACTGCACTGCAGAGCACTATCTCTAAGCCAAGGGTGCTTTGTAGAGAACTGTCCCCTAACCAAGCCTGTGCTGGTGCCAGAGAGACCAATCAAAAGACATCTAACCTCAATGTTTTGACCAAAAACAGTTCAAAAAGACTGAAATAAGATCAATGAAAGAAAATAAAGTTTACTAGGGTGTACTATGATGAGGATAAACTACCCAGAATGATCGTCGTTCCCTAGTATGGTTTCCAATTTGTTATGTGGAATTTTGCATCTACGGATAAATACAATTTCCCTAGGTGGGTAGCTACACCTAGAACAACAGTTTAACCTTTTTCTATAGAATATAAATAAGACAAGGGACCTACTTGTTATCTTTCTCTTCCCTTTGTCTCCTTTGAATAGCTCCTGTCACTCCTTATCAAACTGAATCTGATCGATAAGTACTGACAATCATAAACAGAGGACAAAAACCATTCAAAGCAATAGATCTATCTACTATAAGCAAATGGAATCAAAATCATTTACACATATAATCATCATACATAAAGACAAGAATATGGGAAAAGATGTAAACAAATTTATTAAGTAGAAGGAAGAGTTACAGCTAAGAAGTCTAATCCCATGTCACTCATCCAGCTTTAGTTCCATCCTTCATCACACCAAAAGCACAACACTCTGGTAGCATAACAATAATTGTTTACAATATCAAACCTCACACCAACAATATCTCCTTACAAATTCTCAAAGTCCAGCCCCTAATCACTATGATGAGTGCTCAATTTATAGGGAATGGAGGTGATTTTGTCATAAATTGGGCATTGAACGGTTTTCCAATTTCGGAGTTAGCTTCAAAGGAGGAAGGGATGGGAGGATAGGAGGTTATTTGACTCATTCCCTATCCAATTTTGAGCTCATAGGATAAAATAAGAGGTGGGAATTTTCTAGAATGTTATAGAATGAAAGAATATTCCCAGAACCCTATGAAGATATCACTCAATCTCACCTAGCATAGGTCAAAGTGGGCCTAAGTTCTCTCCAGAGCAGGCTTGAATGGGTAGAAGTTCTTTTCAGTGTAGTTACCCCTAGCCAAGGCTACACTGGTTCCTCAAGGAGTCATTTCAGAATGTCTTCAAGCCAGGAAATACTCAGGAATGATGGTTTTCAATGTGATGACTTTTCTAAGGCATGTAGCAACTGAATTAAGGTCTGATGAGCCTTAAAAGTACTGATCTGAATGATGGGAGCGATGACCCCAAATAGACCTGTAAGAATCATGAGGGTTATGTTTCTGATGTGGATAAGTTGGTTGATGTGCTCTGTCAATTCCACTTCCTTAAGGTCACATAGGGGGTTGAATCCAATCATAGTAGCCTCTCATCACATGTTTACCCCGATTGGATGGTTTCTTGGGTAGATGTGGAAGGAGGGTGTTATAGAGTGGTATTAGAGCATGGTTCACTCCTCGAAATGGATGGGCTATGGGTTGGTCATGTAGGCATGTTAGTTTCATGTGTGTCTCTCACACTTGCATTCCATGTTCTTGTTGCATTGCATAATGTTTATCATGGTTGTAGTAAGATTGTCACGAGGAAATTGATGATTGATTTTGTGGAATACATCATCTTGGTTGGCCAAAATATCAACCAACTTGTTGGCATTTCGATGCACATGGATGAATCTAAGAGTGCTTAACCCTTGAAGATGTCCCTGAATTTTTTGGAGAACCTGTATTAGCCTCCAATGTTCTGAAACTTTCTGCGGCCCTATTCCATGACTAATTCTTTTGGCTGTGTTGATGACTAACACTAAATTAGCTTCTATTATTACATTTTGGTGATTGTTCTATTGCAAAAATTCTAAGCCTTGTTCCAAAGCCATTAATTCCGCCATGTTGTTGGTGGCTTTTCCTAGATGACCATAGAAGAGGGAGATGATGTTTCCGTTTTCATCCCTAAGAACCCCTCCAAAGATAGTCATGCCCTACTTTCCCTTTGAAGCCCCATCGATATTATACCTTTAAAAGCCTTCCAAGGGAGGATTCCAGAAATCCTTAACAGGTTCCCTCATGTTTATTTTCCTATCTATACCTTCCGGACTCAGCCCCTGCATGCCTAACTGCCTGAGAATTGAAAACTCTTCTTTTGAGGGAGGAGTTTTACGCAGATCCCTAACTGTAGTGCTGACTGTCTCCTTAAGCTATTTTGAGATTTTCTCCAAAAAGTGAAGAGAGGAACTCTTCTCTTCTTTGATGATCAGGGGCTCATGTCCCAAGTGTCGAAAAATTCTCAAAAATGTAAGTGCTAAAAATTGGCTTCAACCTAAACCACTGGATAGATCTCGTCCTCCCGATTCCGGTGCTACAAACGGTTCGAACAACGGTCGCCGTATGTGAAAGTTATGTCAAAAACAAAATTGCCCAATGACCCTTAATTTTTGAATTTAAAAAAAAAAAATAAAAAAAGAATATTCCACAGAATATTCCTTGAAATATTCCATGGAATATTCCGTTGGGATGGGCCAATCAGAGGCCGCCATGTGGCAATCCTGGAGGCCACCATGTGGCCCAGGATGACATCAGCTGAGATAAGCAAGGTGGGCGCGTATGTAAAAAAAAATTTGGTGGGTGGTGGATTGAACCCCCGACCTATCCACCACAAATCCAAAGCCTTACCTTTAGGCCACAGAAGGTAGAGTTGTTAATATGGCGGTGAAAAGCATTTAAAAACTTTAAATTTCTGCATGGGCGGGAAAAGAAGGGGGCCAACCCCTAAGGGCTAGCCCCCACGCCATATGACCACGCCCCAGGAACCAAGGGCCAGCACCTAACCGGGCATGCAATCCGAGGAAAACCGCCAAGCCAATCAACCGGTCACATGCGATAGTTTAACCGACGGTTAAGGCGAAATTGTAGGAAATTTTGGCGGTGGCGCCAAATTTGGCGGATGCCCAGATTTGGCGGAGCTAACTAGCCTCCACTAAAGTTAGTTGGAGTTCTTTTAGGGGAAACTCACAGTGATCATTAAATGGCCATAACTTTGGCTAGGAAAGGCGGTTTTGGACGATTTTTTTTTTTTGATTTTGGGTATTTTGGACGTTCTGAAGCCATTGGCACATGTCTTTCAGCCATCATAGGTCATTTGCACAGGTTTTGGAGCCGTTGAAGTTTTAGGAGCCACCAGGGCCCAGTATTGTGAGAACTGTTTCAGGTTGCAGGTATCCATTGGAGGTGAACCAACACACAATCCTGAAGGATTCATGTGTTCTGAATCTGATTTTATAGTCTATATCACCTATAGACACTTATATTCAACTGTAAATTCATTTTGAGCATTTAATTAAAACGAGGACTGACCCATTTGGGAGCCTTGGACCCATCAGACATAGCCCAGGAGGGGTGAACTGCTTCATCAAATTATTTTGCATATGTGGTTGATTTATTTTGCAGAACAAATTCGTTTTGATGTGTTAAACAGTAAAAGGAAATAATTATGCTATGTTTCAATGGATCATGAACAGTTGAAAATTTCATTTGTTTCTTTACTGCAAGACGTGGGAATGTTTTAAACATGTTTACTATTGAATTGAATACCTTGCAAACCTTTTTCAAGTAGTTTCAAATTCAGATCATTTGAATATTCTTCTGTTTCTCTCTTTCCACACATTCCATATGATGAAACTTGGTAAGAGAGGCTAGGCAAAGTTAAGAACTTCATAATCCGAGAAATTATTCCTCCAATTGGTTAGGGTATTTATGATGTTGCCTTTGTCTCTATCCCACTATTTGAAAATGGTGGCAAAAAAATCCAATAACGTGGAGGTGAAAATGCAGCTATTGAGAAGATGTTCCAAGGTCTCCTCTTGGACTTCACAGAGCTAGCATCCGGAGGGTCCCAGTATACCTCTCTTCCTAATATTATCCTAGGTTAAGATTTTCCTATGGTGAACCAGCCACATAAAGAGTTTGATCTTCATCCAGCCCTTGTGCCTCCATCGCTTCCGCCAAGTTCTGTCCGTAGCTTGGGCTTCCATCCCAAGGAGAATCCCCTTCACTTCCTTAATGTTATAGTTGCCTTCTTTGTTAATTCCCCATGTTAGTTGATCCTGCCCTTCCATAACTAGAATCATCCTCTGATCCAACAACCTCTTAAGGGTCTCTTCTTTATTGTGCAGGGTCCTATTATCTCTAACCTCTATTTCCTTCCATGTTCTCCATTTTTCTGTATTGTGAGAATGCTCCCAAAAGTCCTTAACTTTCCTTAATCTTTGGTTGTCTATCTCCTATTTGAGGCCCATAAATTCTTCTATCAAAATAGTTGGTTCTTGTTGCCATTTTTCCTCCCAGAATAGTGCCAGATCTCCATCCCTGATTTCCCAGAAACAGTTTTTTTGGACAACCTCTCTGTTCTCCGAGGCCTTGTTCCATATGGGAGAGCCCTTTATGTTTCCATAAATTCTTATGATATCATGAGAAAGCCAAGCACTGGCATATTTTTCCAAATGCTTGCCCATTGAGCCTTAGGATCCTTAACCCACCTCCACCAAAGTTTGGCCCCTAGAACCTTACTTAGAATCTCCATATCGTCCAATCCAAGACCACCTTGGTTCGTGGGTTTATAAATCTTATCTCATGATATTAAAGCCCATTTTTTCCTTGCTTCCTCTTTGCCCCAGAGAAAATCTCTTTGGATGTTTCTAAATTGCTGTAAAACTCCTTTCGGAGCTAGGAAAGTTGATAACATGATGACAGGGATAGCATGTAGCACTGCCTTTATGAGAACCAGTCTACCTGCCAGATTTAGAGACCTGTTTGCCCATTTTCTTACCTTATCTTGCGTCTTAATGATTAACGGTTTCCATATGATTTTTAGCATAGGTTTAGCCGTTAGAGGAACTCCAAAATACTTAGAAGGGAGAGAGTCTCTTTGAAATCCAAGGATTCTGGAGACATTTCTCTGGATGGCTATATGTGTATTAAAGAAAAATATTTTTGATTTGGAAAGATTAACTTCCATACCTGAAGCCGAAGCAAAGTCTTTAAAAAATTGTTTGTAAGCTAGCGCTTCCTTGTGTTAACACCCAGGTTGTTCTCTTTGACTCCTAAGAGAATACGGCCGGGGTAACCACTAACCAATCTTTGGGCTGCAGCTTCTAGCCCAGCTGCAGTCAGAGAGGGCTCTCTCTATCAGGTTTGTCACTGTTTTCAGTGAGGGTTTTAGGCTAGTTGTGAGATGAGTTTTTGGTCATTTTTGTGTATTTGGTTGGGAGGATGCTTCTGATTCCTTTAAAGTACATCAGCAAGAAAGATTAATCCATTGGGCAATGGGGTCTGGGACTGTTTTCTGTTGAAATCTTGATTTTGGTGAGGAAGAAAGCTACAGGGCCTGTGTGCATTTCATGGAACAAACTATGAATATTGAGGATGAGGTGAATACAACTAGTAATGAGCAATTAAGATTTCGTTACTTAAGCTGTATATTTGTGAAAGGGGCATGTTATCTAAGAGCAATCACTTGAATTCTTAAAACAACAATGCACAGTAAGGATATGGCTTAAAGGTAGCATTTAAGAATTACACTTTAAACACCTTAACAGAAGAAAACATATGAGACAGTTCAGATTGAGTTCAGGGTAGTCAATGACTAAATCCTGAGGCTATCCTTTTTCTTTACTATCTAGAGTTCCAAACATACAGGAGACATGAGAAACAGGAAACATGAGAAACATATGGAGTAAATGGAAACATATATAACATAGGGAGCCATGAGAAAACTTATTGAGCCATATAATGAACAAGAATCCTGCAACTTTGAGCCACACACCATCGAGAGACCAAGAGTCAACACATCATTGGAGAAATCCCACTGCCTTTGTATTAAACTGTCTGAAAAATTTACAATATCAGAGATACAGAGAAGATATCAGAAGAAATCTTACATCCGGAGTCCAACCTCTCTAAACAAACGCGAGGGTCTATATATAGAGTTTTAGATACAAAAATATCTCAGGGATGGAGTCATCTGAGAGGAAAAAATCTCTTACACTTGTACAGAGAAAGTCGATGAGGAGTTATTGCAAGTGTAAATGTTTCTTTTAAAGCTATTAACTCCTGATATGATAACCTTTTGACTTTTGAGTGCTGCGGAGTTAATTGGGCGGCTTTTCATAAATTAAGCATTGAAGTGCTTTGTTACTTCTGATTTTTCTATATCTTTCTTGACTCTGCCACCTGTACCTGCTGTTGTTGCTGCTGATGCCGAGTATCTGTGCTGAGTTGGCTCAGTGTCTTCATGCTTGCTGTGATAGCTTTGTCCACCTGTAGGTGCAATATAGACTGTATTGCTGGCATAAAGTTTTTTCTTTCTTAGCCTTGGTTCAAAAGTAACTTTACCAAGTCTTGCCACGTGTCTGGATGGGGAAGCTGGTGTTTCAAAATTGACCCTATTGTCTCATCAGCTTCTGTATACTTATAAAAGTCAGGAGGCTTATCAAATAAATGTGCTACCTCATTTTTAATAAAAAACAAATTATCTAACTTATTAAAAAGAACTTGTCCTGTTAATGGGCCTGCTGTAGATGACCCCGAAGCCTCAGCAATCTGCATGGCTAAGAAAGTACTTAGTCTTTTGATGTACTTCTCATAAGAGAGAAGCTTTCCTGACTCCTCCAAGCTTGGAAGCCCTTTGTCCTGGAGGGCTGTGAACCTATTCTGGAACTTAGATATATCTGCTTGCATATCATGCACCCTTCTGTCCAGTGTCTGAATTAGGTTCCTCATTGTTGTAGTTCTCTTGATTATGGAAATAGTTTCAGTTCTGTTAGCAATTCCCATTTGGATTAGCTGAGAACTATTCCTATAATTCAAAATTTCTATCATCTTTGGGGCAAGGTCTGCCATATTGCCTAAGTCATTTCTTGCTCTGTATAGCTCCTTCTTTGCCTTGCCAATAAGTCCAATCTGCTCATAAATAGCATCAATGTACTCCCACTGGTTAGTGATTGCTTGTCCAATGGCAGTCCATATCACCTGCTTGGTTTCTGCTGTTACTTTGTCAAAACTGAGCTGCTTTTCCAGCTCTGCAATAGTCTTTCTCAGGGTTTTTACTTCCCTCTCTTTCTCAGCCACGTTCTGCTTAGACTTATCATATTTCTCCTCTATTTTTGCTAAGCTTTCCTTGGCTTTGTTTAGCTCTGTCATTTGAGCTTCCAGCACTTGAATTTCCTGCCTTAGCTTCTGCATATCTAGGCTCTCGGCCTGCTCTGTTGGTGGTGCTGTAGTGGCTGGCTCTGTTGTAGTTGCTTCTGTTGTAGCTGGAGCCTTTTCTGTTGGAGCTGCCTTTGCTGCCTGCTGTGGAGGGATATCCTCTTTAGGGGTTTCTTCTCGGTTTGTTTTCTCTGTGGGTGGTTGAGAAGATTGCCCTTGTTCTCCCTTCTGTATAACTGCTTCCAGGGTGTTCTCTGTGTCCAGCAACTTTTGCTGGGTGTCCACCAATTCCTTATACAGAGTCATGAGCAGTGCAGTGATATCCTTATCTCTTCTTTGTTGGGCTACCTCATCTGTTTGCGGATGTATTGTTGGTGGGATTTTCATCCTCTTTTTGATAGCAGCTACATCTGCATCCCTTAGTTTAAGGACCTGTTGAATGGCCTTAACATCATTGGGATCATGCCCAAATTCAATGATAATATCCTCCAGCGCCCTGATTCTATTGTCCTTGGCTTGAGAGGATGCCCTCTCCAACTCAAGCTGTGCTGCTGTGTTGTTCAAACTGTTCTGCAGCTTATAATTCACCAAGGTCTTGTCTGCCAGAGATGCATAGACCATCTCACCCGTTTGCTTGTGAAGCTCAATCTGGTCTATAGGGTGGATATCTTTGGCAAGGACCTCTAAGTTTGTCCTTATGTAGTCTGCAGTTGATTGAGGCCGCTGCTCAGTGGGAGTAAAATGACTCAAAGTCAATTTGGCTTCTTGTACATCATAGGCAGCCATAAGCCTTTGTTGATTTGATGGAGCCATGTTTAATAGGTAGTTGTATAGCTTGATTTTGAGTGGCTCACTCCTTCTGTTAGCATCCTTGAAGAAGTCCTTGATGCCTGCAGCTCTACTTTTATCTTGACCTGAGGAGCTGACCTCCCCAAGTGCTGTCCTGTCCTGCTCTTGATGCATTGAGCTAGCGGAGGCCTCAAAACTTTGAATTTCCTCTTCTCCAAATGGATTTAGCCTCTGCCTTTTTTCTGAACCTTTTGTGAGAGGGGTCTCCCTATCCCTCTTCCTACTGATATCCTCCCTTAAAGGGGTTTGGAGGATTGTGGGGTCAACCCTAGAATCTTGTCTAGGAGGAGCCATACTGGTTGTTTTCTCTTGGGTGGCAGCCTGGCCTTCTCCTTTTTGCTGTTCCTGATCCTGTTGATCAGTTTGTTGCTGATTTTGTTGCTGTTGATCCTGCTGTCCCTGTTGGCCGTCTGTTTCTTCCATCACCTTGCCCTTTCCTTTGTCTTGTCCTTGCTTTGAAGCTTGTGCTGCTCCTTCTTGTGTTGCAAATAAGGAAGTTGGCGCTGTTGTATGAGGACTGGGTAGGGTAGGCACCTGTGAAGGACACTCCAAGTCAGCCATTTTCAATAAATGTCTTCTAGCCCTGTCATTTAGCTCTTCTTGGGTCAGGGGCTCTATCAAGGTGTTTTTCTGCCACTTTGGCTGGTTTGCATGTCTTGATATGAGGATCATGTTATGATGCTCATAACCAGCGAGTTTGTACTTTATTCTCCTCTTGGATATGAAACCATTGGGGTCATATGGTTTCCATAGGAAGCTGTGGGTTAGGCCTAGGCCTTCTAACATTCTTTCTGCCTCCTTCCATCCTTCTTTTTTGTTTAACACAATATTCCCGAGTTGGTTTTTGATCTTAAGTTGTGCCTTTTTGCCCCTTCCTGAAAAATGAACAAGATCTACATGTGCAAACTGTCTGAAATACTCTAGGGCAAAGAGCCTCATAGGCACATATCTGGGCAGCCTGAATGGTCTTAGCTCACAACCATATATTCTGATCACTGTGTGATGCTGGTAGAAATACCAGTCCCCTATGCTATAAGCAGTGGATAGTTGTAGTATCCTCTTCATATCATCAGTGAGTCTAGGAGGAGGCTCTGTTAGAAGCAAGGACATGGCTGGATGGATGAATAAGTCTATAAACTCACAATATGTGTAGGGTGAGTAGGCATTGTGATGGAAGATTGAGCTCCAATAAACAACTGATCTCGGGTTTCCTGCAGCATCATGTCTCCTGATCTCAAAGGAGAATTTCTCATACTGGTGATAGAGGATAAGATGATAAATGTATGAGGTGTATCTGAACACCCTCTCTCTGGGTAAATGCAGAAACTGCTCATGTATTTTGTCTGAGATGAATGTGGCATAGTTGTAACAGATAGGGGTGTTTCCAGGGGTAAACATTAACATCATAACTAATACAGTTTCCTCTATAAACTCCATTGACCTATATCCCAGAATTGAGCTTACCATATGGGCTAGGTCTAGTCCAAGTTGATTTAAATATCCATCAAAAATAGGAGGATGCAATACTGTGTCTGATTTGCTAATGAATAGCTGATTAAACCTTAGGATGTCTGCCTCTGTGAGTGTCTTGGTCCCTTTGTTGATTAAGTCTAACAGGGACAAGGGAACCATTTTCTTGTCAGTTCTGAACTGAACCATATCTCTGATGGCTTGAGGGGTGGTATAGAACACAACTTCACCCTTAGGATTTACAACAGCTCTCTGAGATGGCTCATATTGACTGGCACAAAGATAAATTAGGTTAGGAAATTGCCTGACCAGAGGCATTTTAAAAGTTGGCAGGGCAGACTCCCAGATGCCTAAGATATCTGTCCCCTCTCTGTGTTTGGCCCTGAAATCATTTAGCAATTGAAGGTGAGGGGTGCATCCTTGCCTGGAATCTTCTGAGATCTGATAATCCAGGTCTGCTAGGTCCTGCCAGTCTAGCTCCCTCTGAGGAGCATTCAAAGGAGTGACATTGAGGATTTCAGGGGTTTCCATGCTTTATGCAAATAATAACTGAAATGCTGTTTGAATCAGTGAATTCTGATGGGAACCAAGGTCAACAGGGTTGGATTACAATCAGGATGAGAATGCCGGCCCCTTAGGAAGGGTTTTAAACGGCAAGGAGACCTCCTCTGTCAATTGTGGGAGTTTACTCAGGAGTTCACGACTGCGCGAACAGGGTAATTTCTTTTAACTGGTTTGGCAGTGAATTGGAGGTCTCCGACACTATATTTCGATTTTAACTGGTCGAATAGGAAAAACACAGTTGGTTTACCGGTGAATTTCACAACTTACAGGTTTTCATGGCGGGTTTTACAGAAAATTCAAGAAAAACCAGTTAAAAGAGGACGAGGCCGAAATACCTGGTAAACAATGGTCTAGGCTGAAGAATGCAACTGGATTTTGCGCGCGGGGTGCTTCGGAACAGGTTGCAGGTTGGCTGGTGGCGCAGGCGTCGTAAATCCCATGCAGAAGAGTAAACAGGAAAATTTTGAAAAATTATGAAAAATGGTGAAAATTGACGAAAATATGGCTTTTTGGTATTTTTGGCGCGCTTTATGGATGACGTCAGCATGGGGCCCGGGTTGGGTGACGTCATCATGACGTCATCATGGTGACGTGGCAGTCATCAGTAGGTCCACGGGGTGGTGATGTGGCGGCCGGGTGGACGAATCAGGCATGAGGCGGGATGAACTGGTGATGACGTGCACGGTACCGGGGCGCAATCGTGGACAGGACAGGTGTCGCCATATCGGAAGGGGTCCTGTACGCCGGATGAACTGTCAGGCGTTGCTCCGATGCAATAATAATGTGACGCGTGCCCCTGCGCTGATGCTGGCCTGACGTAAGCGTCTGACAGATTTCGGAAGGTATCTGTCAAACACATGAGGCCTTCCGATATTGATAATGGCCGTGGATCTGGAAGCGGGTGATCAGACGGTCGTCGTGTGCCTAACCTGCAAGGACGGAAACAGCTCCTTCGGTTATCGTGCGGACGTCGGGATTGCCCGAAATCAACCTCCGCCGTGGATTTGGACCTACTGCGATCTGACGGTGGTCGTGCGGGCAACGTGCAAGGACAATACGGACCAGTGGGCGGGCAATAAACAATGACTTTCTTCTGCAGACGTGGACGGCGGGACCCTCTGGGCGACAAATATTCTTTGTTGGTGAACTTTCCATGGTTTTTGTTGCCAAAGTATGTTTTCCCGCCAACCTGGGAAATATGAAGTATTCCAAAGGTTTTTATAAAGTTGCGGGTATTATTATTTCTGAAGGCGGAAACTTTGGATAAAGGGGTTTTTTGAACAAACTCATGAAATATGAAAAAGCCGAAGGACCCCCGACCTTAGGATAAAGCGGGGAAGGGTGATTTTGCAAGGTTTTCCACTTATTGGAATAGTTTTATGGGTTTCTGAAGGTTTTTTCATGTTTTTTCAAGGTTTTCAAGGTTTTTCAAGGGAACATGGCACTTTGGGTATGGGAACTGGTCTGAGGTGGAGCAAGAAGGTGAGTCATGGGTTCTTGACCTTGACCAGGTGTCAATTCAAGCCCCAGGGATAGAATATTATGGCTATAGTGCCAGGGAGGGGATATTTATGCATTGTGGGGTTTATACACCATGGTGTTTATAATATTAGGGATAAAGGAGTATAGGGAGCTAAGTAGTAGAGTTAGTTGTTAATATGGAAGGAATTTATGAGTGAGGGCTAGCTCAACCAAGTTTTCTTTGCAAATAGCTTGAGATTGGGAGTAGTTCAAAATGAAAAGATTTTTGCACAAGAAATGTGGCTTCTCAAGGGCATAAGAATGTAAAACATATGATTTCTTATGCTTTGTGCAACTTTGGGGAAAGGGAGTTAGTAGTGAATGATTTACATATGAGAAACAGGGGAGTTAGTCATGCTTCATAGTGCTGCTCTTCCTGTAGATATTTCAGCAACTTTGATTTTGAAAGAGACACCATTTCTGCAACCCCATCTACCTACCCAACTAGTTTTCCTAGCATTTTTTGTTCCTTCTTGGAGGGTGCACTTGGATTTGCAAACCCTTTGAATGCCTTTTCTTTTATTGGCTTTTTCTCATATTCCCTATCTAATGCAACCCTTATTCCTTCCAAGGTCCCAGATTAGACAGTTGGGAACCTTTGTTTCTCTACCTATTCTATTGGTCTGCCAAGATTAAACAGTTTGGACAGATATCATTCTCTATTCTACAACAAGAAATTGAAAACATGACATGGTCTATATTAGATTGTTGGACCAGCCATCAAAATTGAGTTTTTATCAAAACTGATACAGACATTACCTTCTTAGGGAAATATGGGATCTTTGCAGTTGTCAAAGTAGAACATATTTGGACCTTTGATATCCAATCATGAAAAATGAAACCTATTGGTATAGGTATCTAACAGTGGCTCCACATGGGGATGGTTTTTCCTTTGGAAAGACCAAGAACAGCAGGTCAGTGTGCCTGGGTCTTTTTGACTGCTTCTCTGAAACTTTGGAAATTTTGTTCATCATAAATTCCTCAAATTGTAGACTGATAAACTGAAACATAGCCTGTTTTTAATTCTATTCTTTGTCTGTAATGCTTTTCAAAATGTCTTTACCTTCATGCTTCAAAAAGGACAATATATACAACACATACAGAATTTATTTACATCAAACTATGTACAAAACAGGCCAGCTCTTTTCATGGAAGGTAATCAAAATAGTGCTTGAGCATCCTGCCATTGACCGGGCCTTCCTCTAGATCACTTTTGTTCAAATCTTGCAGAAAATAGGTGTTGTTTCCCTGCACAGCTTGTATTAAAAATGGTCCTCTCCAAAGGGAGTCAAACTTTCCATGCTTTCCTTTGCTCTCTCTTCTTGAATCCCATTTGAGGACCTTGTCCCCTATATTGAAATCCTCTGCTTTGGTCCTTTTATCAAATGCCTTTTTTAGTTTTTCTTGTAGCACTTGAACTCTGTTATACACTTTCTCCCTGGTTTGCTGCAAACATATGATCTGATTTATCCTTCTTTGCATGTCATTGGGCTCAGCTTGGCACTCCTGGAGCATTTTCATAGCAGGGATTCCTAATGATGAAGGGAATTTGGCCTCTAAACCATAGACTAATTCATAAGGGCTGATTCCAATTGACCTTTTAGATGTTAATCTGTCTGCCCATAATGCATTTATCAGTTTCTTGTGCCAATTTTTCTTGTTGTCCTCTAATATTTTCTTGATCATATTCACCAAACTCTTGTTTGAGGATTCTGCCAGCCCGTTGCCTTGGGGATAGTATGCTGTGGAGTGGCCCAATGTGATATGAAATTTATGACAAAAATTGACCATTTTTTTAGATCTGAATGCAGCAGCATTATCTGTTATTATTTTGTCAGGGCATCCAAATCTAGCCAGAATGTTCGTTTCCAAAAATTTGATGATGGCAGAATCATTAGCTTGTCTGCATGGGATTGCTTCAATCCACTTTGTAAAATAATCTGTTGCAGTAAGAATCCACCTATGCTGGCCTGAAGAGGAGGGATTGATTTCACCAATGAAATCTAGGCCCCATTGCTGAAATGGTTTCTCTGTTGCAATAGGCCTGAGGGGTAGAGGCAGCAGCTGTCTTTTTCCTTCAAACACTTGACATTTGTGACATGCAGTGGTAAATTTCTTGATATCAGCAAAGATAGTGGGCCAGTAATACCCAGCTCTCAGTATTTTGTTGACAGTGGATTTCCAGTAAAGATGACCTCCACAATCTCCTGCATGAAATTCTTCCATGATCTTGTTGGCTTCACCCTCAATCAGACAATTCAGCAAGATGCCCTCATGGTCTCTCCAAAACAAATTTTCTTCCATGACGCAAAATTTAGAGGCTTTCATTTTGACAAACCTACTCTTAGTTCTAGACAGTCCTGGGGGAGCACACAGGTTTTGCAATACGTAACAAATATCAGAATACCAAGGGGATTGCTCAAAGGCTACATTGATCTTTGGAGTCGCCAGCTCCTGTTCACTGTCTAGTTGATTAATGTCAAGGACTTGGAAGTTTGTTTCAGACATTAGTTTTGCTAAGCCCTGCCCCTTTATAAGTTTGGTAGGCTTTATTTCTATGTCAAATTCCAAAATGTTTGCTATCCACTTGCCTCTTCTACCCTCCAAATTCTCTTGTGTAAGTATATCTTTGACAATTGGGCTTGGTACATAGGCAATTACATGGGAATAAAGGATATAAATCCTGAAGTCTTTGATGGCTTTGACTAACGCATAGGCTTGTTTCTCCATGATTTGATACTTGAGGGGAGCATCTCTTAAGACTTTGCTAAAGAAGGCTATAGGTTTTTCATTTCCTAGATCATCCTTTTGAAGCAAAACAGCAGCAATTGTATGTTCAGAGGCAAAGGAGAATATGATGAAATCCCTATCAAACTGTGGACTAGTTAGGACAGGAGTTTGGGTAAGAGCAAATTTAATGCTCTCAAAGGCTTGTTTAGCATCTACTGTCCATTTAACTTTGGAATCCTTTTTCAACATGTTATTAAGCAATCTGCTAAGTTCAGCCAAATTTGGAATAAATCTTCTTAGGAAGTTGATCTTTCCCAAAAAGGCCTGTAATTCTTTTATGTTCCTGGGATAGGGCATGTGTTGGATAGCCTGGATTCTTTCTGGATCTATTCTGATGCCGTCCTTAGAAATAATGTGTCCTAGTAGTTTACCTTCCTCCAGACCAAAAATGGACTTTTTTGGATTCAATGATATCCCAAATTTTCTACTTTTTAGAAAGATTTGTCTTAGATGATTTAGGTGTTCTGGGTCTGATTTGGAGAATGGTGTAAGGTCATCCAAATAGATGACTAGGAAGTCATGAATTTCTTTGGCAAAAGCAATGTCCATTGCTCTTTGGAATGTGGCCCCCGCATTTTTCAAACCAAATGGCATTTTGACATACTTGAAGGTTCCCCATGGGGTTGTGAATGCAGTTTTATCCTGATCATCAGGATGGACCAAAATCTGATTGAAGCCTGAAAAGCCATCCAACAAGGAAATCCTTGAAGCCCCTACTACTCTCTGCAAAATGTGGTCCATTTTAGGTAGGGGGTAGTTATCTTTCAATGACACTTGATTAAGGTTTCTTAAATCCACACAGAGCCTTATTTCACCTGTTTTCTTCCTTGTGGGGACTAGGTTTGAAATCCAATCAGAGAATCTGATTGGTGCTATTATTCCTGCTTTAAACATCTTTTGGACTTCCTGTTCCATTGCTGGGAGGAGCATGGGATTTATTCTCCTCAATTTTTGTTTGAAAGGTTTCTGATTTGGCTTGAGTGGAATTGTGTGCTGTATAACAGAGGTGTCATAGGACTTAAGGTCCTCATAACTCCATGCAAAGACATCCTGAAATTCTTTAAACAAATCTATGTATTTAGGCTTTTGGTCAGGAGGTAGGGCAGCTGATAGTTTTATGATTTTGGGGCTTTGTACTGTCCCTATATTGTGTTCTTCAATGGTAGCGTTTAAGGGTTGGAACTTTGGTTTATTAGGGACATCATTAGAATCAAACATATCTTCCAATGGGGCTAAACCTATGGGTAAAAGATTGTCCTTTAACTGTATTATTTTAGTTTCCTCCATAGGCATTTGTTCACACTCAATTTGTTGGATTTGTTGAATGTTATTTTGGTTGAAAATCGTAGGGTTTAACATTTGGTAGACTGTTTTGGGAGACAATACTTGACTGTTTTTGAAATTAAGTATTTGCGATTGACTTGCTGGTTCTGTGTCTATTTTCAGCCCTGAAAATTCTTCTTGCAAAGTCAGAAAGTTGTTGATTTGTTTATCATTATCAAATACTTGCCAGTCTTTTATGTTATTTGGGACTGATGGTCTGTGTCTCACCTCAGCTGTGAAACGGTGATTGGGGACAAAGGGCAGCTTGCAAGTACTTGCAAACATGGCTAGACTGTGAGCATGTAGGTTTTGTGACCTAGGAACTTTGGTAATTTGCCAATTAATGTAGAAAGAAGCATCGTCTATATAGATATATATTTGGGTTTAGTTGGTTAAAATTGGGTTTAGTTGGTTAAAATTGTGTTGCTGGAAAAATTTTGGTAGTAAACTGCTATGTTAAGGATGGCCATTCCACCTACGATTTACAGCGCTTTATGTTTTATGGGTTTTGATTTTTTAAATGTTGAGTGGATTGCACATTCAAATTATATATTTATTATAATTATGGTAATGAATTGAATTTAGTGGGATTTTTGGAAGTTTTTTCAGTGGGTTTTTTAGTTTAATTTTTCTTAAATCTGGTAGGAATTTATTGAAATACGAGTTTGATGGTCACCCCTGTACAATCGAAGTGCCCTAAGAGTTTTTCAAGAAGCCGAATCCATACATATGATCAAAAAACCAATTTAAATAACGCAAATCAAGATACCTGCACCAAAAAATCTCCCTAAAAACAACTCATAAATATATTTATTTATAATGATCGTTCTTATTTAAATTTTTTATTTAATTTATATTTCAAATCGAAAATTTAAATTAATATTAAAATTAATTAATGAGAGGTTTTTTTAGTATTTTAAAATTTAGAATATAAATTTTACTTTGCATTAAAAAAACAATTTAAACAATAAAATTTTCCGAAAAGAAAAACAATTATACAGTTATTCTGTAATTTACTTTATAACACATTATCAATTACATTGAAAAGAAAACCTTTGTAATTGTTCTATAATGTGAAAGAAAAGAAATGGGTTTACTTTGTCTTTACTAAAACGCCTCTTAGACGGAAAGGATTTTAATTATTGCGTTTAGTGGGAGAAACGACGTGAATAAAATAGTTACGGGTGAATTTTAATAAGGAGATTGCAATTTTATGACATGATTTTGGATGAGATTGAAACCATATCTTTTGAATTGCACATTTTAATATAAAGATGAATTTAAAACTAGCATTTGCATCTGATGTTGCAAAGGAAACGCCGTAAGGTATAGAGTGTGGAATAATAGGGACATGTGAATGGGCATTGTTGAAAGCAAGGGTGGATGATAAAGAGTTGCAATTGAAATTGTTAGTTATGTGTATGCTGAATATAGATATTTTATAAATAATAGTGTGTAGAAGAATAGCGACATGTGAATGGACATTGTTGAACGCAAGGGTGGATGATATTGAGTTACACTTGAAACTATTAGTTATGTGTGTTTTGAATATGGATAAGTAATAGTAGTGTATGGAAGAATAGCAACATGTGAATGGACATTCTTGAAAGCAAGGGTAGATGATAATGAGTTATAGTTAATGTCATATAGAGGTTATCCATTATTCATGTAGCAGTTGTTGTTTACGTGAACATATTTTTGTACATTATTTTAAGTTTTTTTTTGTATTTGGAGATTTTGTTTTTCCATATGTTACATATTTAAGAATGAATTGTCACTTTTAAAGAGGGCACACAAGGTTTCTAGCTATCAAAAACCATCATGAGAATAAAAATTAAATGTCCTTTTCCTACTACATGGTTCTGTCAACTAGGTGTTTCGAAAAATACAAGTGAAAGCCATCAAACTCCTTGCTGAAATCAAACTCTCTGGTGAACTTTTCGTAAATATAGGGATGCACAAATTCCTTAAATTGCCATAAATCTATTAAAATGACATTTTTCACTACTAACTTCATATGAGATGTCATAAACTTTCTTTTGGATAAAACCACGAATGTGTTTTTAATATCCCAATTCAACTCTCGGTGAAATTTTCATAGATATAGGGATGCACAAATTCCTTCACTTGCCAGAACTCTATTAAAGTGACATTTTTCACTACTAAGTTCATATGAGATGTCAATTAATCTATTTTATTATTATTATTTTAATTTAATGTTTCATTATGCATACTAAATCTTTTTTTTCATATAAAATTAAATTTAATGTTTACTCATTTACAAATACTACAGCACATACCCCTTTTTTGGATTAATGTTTATGAGTAGTAGGCCAAAACTTGCCAAATGCTTAAATTTCTTTTCCAAAATTTCAGAGATGCCCATTTGAAAACCCTGGATATATTAGTGTCTGATACGAACAAGTTTCAAGCATACTGGTTGTTGGGGTATAGAGTTTTCTGTAAATTGCTACCAAGCAAGGAAGAAGTCAAAAGTGGATTGGTATTAAAACCATGGCCACAGCTCAAGGACCTGTGTTCTTGTCCCCAAATAAGAAATTGCAACTGACAATGAGGTGAATTTTATGAGGTACTCATAGCAAGATCCCAGCTCTCTGCCATAGCAGACAAAGGGGGCATACCCTCATCTACAGATACTATAAAGCAACTATAGCCACATTTTGAATATTGCTACAAGGGCTTAGAGCATACTATATTGCAGGCTGTAAAGACTCCACATTCAAAAAAAAATGGAAAGATAAGATGAGAAACATATTGGATCTTTAAGCAATAGAGAGTATAGTGGAAGCATGGGATCCTTATAATTATCGTTGGTCCTCCTTAAGCCTTGCTAGGATTGGTAGCTTATGCAAGAAGAGTGATTTTCTAGGTATCATTTTCATTTTGTTGTTCCTAATGGGGCTTCTTAGATTCAAAATTTGAAGGGACCCAACATGGGAAAAGTGTTGTTTGGTGGCTTGGGCTTGTAACACATAGACTGTACTCATATTGGGCTATGCATTTATATACACCCTTTGGCTCTAGTTTTCCAACCATAAATCTCTCAGACAAAAGCACTGTCTTGACTGGAACCCTTCTTATGGTGACAATGACAAGAACTTCATGCAGAGACCCCACATTCTTTACATAATTCTCAATAATCAGTGGTAAGCCAGAAATAAGGTCACTGCAGAAGAAACAAATTCCTGGTACACGTGAATTCGCCCTAGCAAGCAATCCATTCAAATCTATGTTGAGTTTTCTCCGTGTTAAATATTTATACTTTTCTGCCTTCCATAGTTCCAAGAGAACATTATGGTCAGAAAAATTGTTGCAATTAGGAAGGGACACCAACCTCCCTGTGGCACCTTATTCAATACAAATGATAGATAAACGCCTTCAGAGATAGCAAAAAACAGAGTGAAGGGTAGTATAAGCAAAATATTTTGTGTAAACGATGTCCCGTGCACTATTTATCATAAATTATCCTTCTAATATTCGCACCAGTGAAGGAAAAAAGTTTTTCCAAGTCCCAAAAGTCAATAAAAACAACATATAATCAATACAACAATGCAAAGGTTTCTATTTTCCTATATTTTAGATCACAATTGAGAATCAAGGGCTGGCACTTCCAAAGGAGCGTGATCAATTCTTCTTAAAATTCGCCACAACCAAAACAACACCATCAAGACCAGTAACAATATAAGTAAGAAAAATAAAATATCTAACCATATATATGCTATTATTCTCCACTGGTAATCCATAAGTACTGACGTTTCAAGAGCTGATGTAGATTCAAGCAGCAAGCTAGCCAATGTTGTCAATTCGCTGTAAAACATTTGGTAGACAAACTTTGAATCTAAAAGTCACCAAACAATGAGCAGGATTAAATAGCTCTAATTATCTCCACATAGCCCAACTCACATGTCCACTATCAAAATTGAAGTAAATTGAAAACGGTCTCAAAACTTTTACCTCTTCCAAAACATAATTTAAAAACACATTGTGACATCTTTTCCATCTTTTACCTATCTAATGATAACCTAAAAATCACAGAACTTTGGCAATCTTCTTCTACAATGCCAAGATTTCAAATCATGATTCATACGTATGGTCTATATAGACTCAAAGGTCATGCATGCTCATTAGTCTCCACCCTAGATTGATGAGCAACATGTCTGCTAAATAAAAGCATAGATAATCTACCATAAATTTAAAAACTGAATGCATATTTAAAACATGGTAAATGCTTATAATTTTCATTATATACCGAATACTAGTACATTATGATATGAAATAAGGCAACATCTTTCATCCCTGTGGTGGAAAATAAGCTCAAGGGAAGCAGCGGTTGGGTCGTTAATATGCCATTATTATTGTCACTTGTGAACGTTTATTCCACCCATTTCTACCATCCTTCATCATGTCATTTATTATATAAATCCATTTTATGATGATTTATGCTCTTATATTATTTATTCTCCTTTATTTCTAATAAATTGATGATTATGCATTATTTTACCAATGATAGTTCTAATAAGTTGGTTATAACGTTATTCACCATTTTTAGCCTCCAAGGTAACTTCCAGATTGAAGATTTGATTTTTAAATCTCCCAACTTAGAAATTCGCTGGTTTAAGGAGTGACAATTTTGCGGTTGAGATTCTGAGCAAATGAACACGAATTTGAGAAATCCGGAACATGGGTTTTGTCCAGAACGGGCCCAGTTAACTTCTTGAAGAACGGTTTGCCCAAATTCGGCTTGTACTGGGAGAAACACAGGGTTCTTTGAGCACGATTTTCTCAGATTTGGAGTTGCGGCTATCCTCCAAATCTCAGCTGCAAACCCAAATTCGTCTTGCTTTTGTTGAGAGATGAAAGGAAATATATTTTCTTGTTAATCAGCTAGTTAGAATCAACCCAAATTTGTAAAAGAAATCATGTTGTAATTATCTATGTTGTAACTGCTCTCTGATCTTTCTCTATTTAAATGAAAACAAAGATCAGAGAGGGAGGACTGCAAAATGACTTCAGAATGGGGGAATTCAAATGATGGAGAATGATGGTGGATTATCCATGATAGGATAGGGATTGTTGCATGCTGTAATTCTTAAGCATTTGCTGGTGTAATGATTCCACAGTTTGTTGATTAATACATAATTTGGGCGTTGCTGTTCACTCTTTTCCTTCTGAAGTAACCCAGCAGCGTCTGCTGGCGGCTAAGGGCCCACCCTATGGTGGAGTACGCTGCTGCTGTTGTGTATCATATTTTTACAATTGCTGTTGTATCATTATACTGTGATTTCTGTGTGGATTGTTTATATAGTTTGGTAATCTGACGTATTTGTTATATGCTGTTCCATGCTTTGTTACGACTAATTCATTAATGCTTTCATTCAGTAAGTTTAAGTAAGTGACTCTATGTTGCGTAATGAATCTTTTCGGAGTTGATGACATGTTCACTATTTAAACCAACTATTTCTGTTGCAGAACCTTCATATTGAATATTGCCGTATTAGATTCATTTGAATTCTTATTTATGAGAATCTGGAAGTAATATTATTCTGTCTGGAACTTAGTCATATTCTCTTGAATCATCAGATTACAATAGTAAGTGTGTTGTGTATATATGATAAATGTTGTTCCATAATTCATTCGTAAATATCCTCTCGTAAAGTAAGGTTCATTGGAATTGCTTTTGCCAATTGTTATTTGATTGCAGAATGACAGTTCAGTTCTAACTCGCGAGATTTAGTTCTTTGAATTGCTGTTTCATTTGTTGTTGTTCTATTTCCTTTTGCTACTTCATTTTACTTTCTGCCATTCCATTTACTTGCAATTGCTGCTTTGGTGTGAGAGAAGGTCTAAAGTTGTAGTGAGTCAGCAAGTCACTACTTAGCTCCCAGATCTTTAGTCCATGCTCTAATTTCCTTTCCATCAATTTCTAGAGAAATGAGTTATTGCTACTGTATCCTCGATTGATGGTTGTTTGAATGGATGATTTAGTTTAGAACATTTCAGTTTCTTGCTGTTTCAATTAGATTTCTTTTCAAGCATTCATTTACTTTTGGGTTTTAAGCACTATACTGCAAAACATTACTCTTGAGTAAATAGCCGCCTTAGACTGAGTACACTCTTGAAATAAAAAGTCGTCCATGGGTTGATAATTAATGTGAAGGTAATTAGGGGTTCAAAAGACACCTTTTTATCGCTCCACATTTTGGCGCCGTTGCCGGGGAGAGTGTAGCCATTTCTAAAGAGTAGTGTAAATCTGATGAGTGCCTGCTACGGAAGAGTTGGATCTTAAAAACAGAAGGTAAGAGCCTGCGTACGGAGCATGTAAAAGCCTTGCTCCCCCGTCCGCTTTCCAGCAGGACTGTTAAAGAACCTAGGGTAGAAATAGATGTTTGAATTTTTGTGTGAATGATTAGGAAAAAGATAGAAATTTTTAAAAAAATGAATCACATGATCTCACGCAAGTGGTGATGTAAGCACCACCCATTTCACTAACTGATTGACAGGAACATTTGAAGAAGAAGCCTTGAAGAAACACATGAAGAACATCTTCTATTATGGTAAGAAATGGATCACATTTTTACTTTTGAATTTCCTATCAAAGATCTAGGAGGAGTGGCACAAATGCGCATAATTCCCCCATATTTACCAAATTTTCATGGTTTAGCAAATGAAGATCCAGATACATTCTTATTTGAGTTCGAAATACTTTGTAGGGGATATGATTATTGTACTAATGATCAAAGATTGAATGTTTTTCCTCTTACTCTAAAAGGAGCAGCTCTCCGATGGTTCATGAGCCTAGGTGGGAATTGCATCCAAACATGGGAGGACATGAAGAACATATTCTTGAAGAGGTACCAGGACTATTGCAAATCCAATGAATATATTTTCAGTATGATACAAGGGGAAGATGAAAGTTTGGAGGATTATGTAGATTGATTTCATTATAACCTTCAAAAATCAAAGCATAATCATTTGGAAAAAGAGATCTTAAAAACACTCATTCTTAGAGGAATTAAAGATAAATTTTTAGAACTTTTAAACCTGATAGGAAAAGGTGATGTTTTTCAGTTATCATATGATGATGTTTGTGAGTTGTGCATAAGGTATTCAAGAGGAATCTCCAAGGCTGGTAAGAATCCTAGAGATGTTTTTTCTTTGTTTTCCAAATCTACTACAAGAACAGGAGACATGAGAGCTGAAATCAATGATTTACTTGAACATTTTAAAATTGATTTTATTAGCTCTCTAAATGAAAAATTGGACATTTTGCAGGTTCAGAAAAATCAAGAATTTGATGAAGTGTTTTGTCCTTATGACCGAAAGGAGCATCTCATAGATACTCACTCTTCCTTATCTAGGATGGAAGTGGCATATCAAAGAGATGGGAAAGCTGCAACAAGGCCTATAGGTATGGTTCAAAATACTTTTTCTCCATTTTCATACTTGCATAATCCATTATGGAATGATAATGTGTTAGGGCAGCCATGTCAATTTCAATATAACCACCTATCTTGTTTACAAGTTGGGCATGGTTCATCTTATGATGGCATGACCACTCTCCCTCATCTTGTAGCACAAGCACAATCTACATATTCTCCACCAACTCTTTCACAACACCTTGCTTTCCCATCAAAACCATTCACACAACTCAATCAACCACATCATCAAAATGATCCATTCCATACACATTTTCCTACTCAACTAATTCCACACCCTCACCATAATAAACCAGTACAACATGCTTACAATGTTGAACTGGAAAATTTACCCAACCTTCCCACCCATTCTATCTCACATGTGTTATTAGAGAAAACCTACAATGAGATTCAGAATGTTTCAAATGCAAAAATTGTAGAAGCTATGGAAGAAAATGAGGTTTCTTTTACTATGCATCAACAAGCTATTTTAAAAGCTCAAGAACTTCATAATATGATGGCTATGTGAAATCAAAAAAGCAAAGGATATATTGAAGATTGGTTTCACTCCATCATTTGTTTGCAACATCACTCTATGCTTCAACAATTTTTGATACCATTTTTGAAGGGAAGTTGGCTTCTCATACCCTAATATCCATTAACATGCATTTTTCAAATTTGGGTATGTGCATATGTGAAGCCTTACTTCGAAAATGGCTTCACTGGAAGTACTCATATACGTAGTCATATTCATTATTCAAATCAAAATAGGTTAGTGTAGAAAAATAAATAAGGGAATAAATAAATGCATTTTGTTTTTCCATGTAAACCTAGTTGTTTTTTTGTTGCAACATGCTATCGAAATCAACATCGGTGATAATTTTTTTAATTTGTGTATGTAGATGATTTAAAATGGAAATAATAAGTTCTACAAACACTCATTTTCATTTTTATCACCAATTTGAAAAAATGCTTGAATTTCATTTTTTTGACTTGCGGGCTTGATGAACTTTCTGGAAAAACAGTCGGGACAGTCATGTTTTGAGGGACCAAAAGTGAATATTTCTAAAACCTATTTCTACCCCAAGTAGCCCTTGATGTATACCTTCTAACCCAATTTGAATCACTCAATTTGGATTTGAAACAAAAAAAGTTAGAGCCAAAACATTGACCAGATGTCTAGCGGGCAGCTCAGGAACAGAGTTGGGACAGCCCGTTTTTGGAGGCCTAAATGAATGAATTTTTAAAACATATTTCTATGGTATATTCCCCTATGGATCTAGTTTACAATTCCATTGGAATCACTCATTTTCGATATCGTATGGGGCAGTTATGATCAAAATACTGACTGTCTATCGTAAATCAGCACTCTTAAAACTCTGTCTTTCCGGCTGTTCCTTACAATATTTGACTTATAAATTATTCCTGTCTTCAAAACCTGTTTCTATTGGAGATCAATAAATGAATCTATTTTCATTTCCAATTTGAATCATTCGAATCCGACATCAAACGAAAACGTTACGCTTGAAATATCAACTGTTGGTCTAAGCCGGGTAATCGACAATGACTCTATTATGCAGGTTGTTCTAACTAAAATTGACATATCATATCATTGAATCTTTAAAACCTGTTTCTAATGGAGATAAAACTTTGAATTAGCTCTCATTTGGATTTGGAATCACTCAATTTCAACGAAAAACAAAGAAGTTGTGATTAAAACACTGTCGGTTAGTATGATTGGCCACTGCTCTCCCGCAGGTAACAAATAAATTTTACTTTGTTATTTTCTCTGTGGATTTGTTATATAGAGTAACTACTTGTTAATTTTTTGCATAATTCTTGGATTAGGGGAGCCGTGCACCTCTCTTTCTCCATGATCTAATGCTTTATTGTAGGTAGACACTCGTTTTTTGCAGGTCCTGGGAAAATAAAGAAGGTCAACTTATGGACGAGTGATTTTTCAAAGAAACTTTTATAAAACAAAGGAATTTTATCCAAATCATTACCCAACGGATTCATAATAGAACAAATGAAGAATTGATTTCAATTTCAAGATTCATGTCACTTTTCAAATAGATCATTTTTTGACATAACATCATAGCTATTGTAACTCAATTTATTTATTTACACACTGCTTTTTGTTGTTTCTTTTCTAATTTCTTCTATATTTTGTGTTTCAGGTGTTGCTTCATTCACACTGTGACCCATCCTCAGCTTCAATACAGTGAACAGCTAATTCATTTTTTGCGTGCTTGCATTTCATGCTTGTGCATTTTGCTGTTCCTTTTCTGAAGAGACAGCGTTTGTGTGCACTTCTGTCGTTTCTGCTGTTCCTTTTTCAAAGGGACAACAATTTCGTTTTACTGTTCCTTTTCCAAAGGAACAACACCTTTTTGGTCAGCAATTCATTTTGTTGTTCATTTTTCACAGTTCATTTTGCTGTTCCTTTTCGAAATGGAACAGCTGCTGTTCCTTTTCGAAATGGAACAACACTGTTCCTTTTCGAAATGGAACAACACTTCTGCACTTTCACGTTGGGTGTGTTTTTGCTGTTCCTTTTTCAAAAGGAACAACATTTCGTGTGTTCTTGTTGTTCCGTTTTCAAAAGGAACAGTAGTTCTTGTTTTTGTTGTTCCTTTTTCAAAAGGAACAGCAGTTTGAGTTTTTGCTGTTCCTTTTTCAAAAGGAACAGCAGTGCGTGTTTTTGCTGTTCCTTTTTCAAAAGGAACAACAGTTTGAGTTTTTGCTGTTTCTTTTTCAAAAGGAACAGCAGTTTGAGTTTTTGCTGTTCCTTTTTCAAAAGGAACAGAGTGCGTGTTTTTGCTGTTCCTTTTTCAAAAGGAACAGCAGTTTGAGTTTTTGCTGTTCCTTTTTCAAAAGGAACAGCAGTGCATGTTTTTGTTGTTCCTTTTTCAAAAGGAACAACAGTTTGAGTTTTTGCTGTTCCTTTTTCAAAAAAAAAGGAACAGCAGTTTGAGTTTTTGCTGTTCCTTTTTCAAAAGGAACAGCAGTGCATGTTTTTGTTGTTCCTTTTTCAAAAGGAACAGCAGTTTGAGTTTTTGCTGTTCCTTTTTCAAAAGGAACAGCAGTGCGTGTTTTTGCTGTTCCTTTTTCAAAAGGAACAGCAGTGCGTGTTTTTGCTGTTCCTTTTTCAAAAGGAACAACTGTTTGAGTTTTTGTTGTTCCTTTTTCAAAAGGAACAGCAGTGTGTGTTTTTGTTGTTCCTTTTTCAAAAGGAACAGTAGTTTGAGTTTTTGCTGTTCCTTCTTCAAAAGGAACAGCAGTGCGTGTTTTTGCTGTTCCTTTTTCAAAAGGAACAACCGTTTGAGTTTTTGCTGTTCCTTTTTCAAAAGGAACAGCAGTGCGTGTTTTTGTTGTTCCTTTTTCAAAAGGAACAACAGTTCGTGTTTTTGTTGTTCCTTTTTCAACAAGAACAGCAGTTTGGCCATTTTTTTTTACAAGCACTCATGATCTTAGGAAAACAACATCCCAACTATTTGCTTGCATGGATTCTTCTCTTTCAAAAGGAACGACATTTGCATTTTCGCGTTTTTTGTGTGTATTTTTGTTTTTTTGGTATGCATTTTCTTTGTTGTTCCCTACACAGAACACCACTTTCTTTTTTAGTTTTTTTTGCTGTTCCTTAAAAAAAGCAACACTTTGAGAGTATTTTTGAGAGCAACCCTTCCTTTCTCTTGTGGGATTATTCCTAGTTCATCTCAACCACATTTTATTTATTCCCTTTTATGGTATGAAGTACACTACTTTTATGAGGACAAGAATTATGGATTCTTTTGAAGCGAGTTATTATCATTTACGTTATGATCTTTAACAGGACAACTCTTTGATGCTAGAATCTTTTCAAAAAGGGACACAATTATTTATATATTGCTTTACTGCATTGTTTTCTGCTGTACATGATACTGGTTGATCATCTTAATACCATGTTGGTTCCACCCTTCCTGGTTATAATCTTCTCTGTCTGTAATAAATGAGATTATGGGTATATTTTTTTATATTGACATGTTCAACTTCTTCCGCCATCCCTGCTCTTAAGGAGTACTGAGCCTCCCTCTTTTTATCATAAAAATGTGTAATAACAACAAATTTTTGTTCGCAGATGGAGGATAGGGGGTCTCATTACGAGCCAGCCTACCATGTTCATAAGGCTGTAACAAAGTGACATTCCCATTATGGCCACCACACCAGGGTTATGATCCATTTGATAGCCAAATTATCCTTGGAACAGGAGGTCTCATCACGAGCCGGCCTGATCACTTTTGCTACCTCCTAGTGAATGGCAGTGTGGTTATCTGGTTACCACGCCAGCACACTGATCTCTTCTGTAGAACAGAACAAACTCTCCATTTATAAATTGAGGATCCTGGCTCATATGGGTTAAAAAGCAACCCTCCCGAGGCTATGGACGCCTGCTGGTAGCAGTGGCTCTGCTTATGGTATTGAAGTATATCTTTTCGTCAATTATTATTATAATACCCTTTTCTTATTTTCTTTTTATCAGAGAAGTTATTTCCTTAACTTTTTCCCTGTTTGAACCTTTATGCGTGAGAAAGTGTTTTATGATCAATCACATAATTTTCAGCTAGAATACCATCAGCAAAGCATCTTTTTAGCATATTGTTGTCCTTTTTCGTTTTGTATAAACTATGATCAATCCAAAGCGTCCTATTTCTTATTCATAACTATCTTTACACACTTTGCTCTCATTATAACCATAATTTTCACCGTCCTATCATTGATAAGTGTACTCTGCTTCACTTACTGATATATTCCATTGCCTTGCCGTCCGCACCACCCCTCTCATATGCTTTATGGTTATGGAACCCATTTTCCAATTGGAGGGGGGGAATGTATGCATTATGGGATTGTATGCGATATGATTACTGCACTTTGCCATACCTTGTTGATTTGACAACATCTTAGTTTGCATGTATACTTAAGTTTTTCTAATTGAAATTTTGCATGCATCTTATCTATTGCTATTCAACACTAACACTATGGATTCAAGAACATTGTATGCAAAATAGTGCTTTTTTTATAGGAGAACAACAAGTATGGGAAGAATTCTATTCGTAGCATGACCACACTATTGCACTTCACAGTAAAGGCTCGCGAACGTGAACAATTCTTCAAACATGATGTGCTTCCATGGATTCCACCTTTTGCATCACTTTCAGCACCAACTCTGCCTACATCAGCTTCAACAACTGCCAGTATTTATATGTCATTCCACATTTTTGGAGGTAAAACTTGAGGTAAAATTGCATAGTTTTCTAATTTATTATAAATTTAGGAGAATCTAATGAAAATCCATTTTGAGCATTATTTACCATCCTTCATTTCTACCACTTCTCATTTTTCAGTAGCATATCATTTCCGAGTATGGGGGAGTGTCCCTTCATTTTTTTATGACCATGTCATTCACTTTCTTTATCATACATTGCTCTTCTTATTCATTCTCAACACCTCCCTTATTTCATGTTGTTTACACCAAAGCGTCCAATTCAACGCTGGAGCAACCACCTCTCTTTGTTTTCTAGCATCGCATGAGGACATGCTAATTTTTCAGAGAGGGGGAGGAATTGCTATGCATGATGAATGTTTTCTATTTTCTTTCTCCTTTAAGGCATACAATTTTAGTATAGAAATTGATTTCCCTAATATTTTCAAAAACTATGAACTCAATTCTTGTGATCTCTAGGAAACACAGACATACTATTAAAATACACATACCTAGATAAATTCAAGATAAATTGGTTCATAAAATTTCGGAAATCATGCACTCTCACCTACAACCATTTTGTTTATATCTCATGATCCGTGCATCAAAACAGTCCGATTTTTGGATCATAAAGGCATTCATATATTATAAATTTACTTGCCAAATTTCAACAAAAGCTGGTGTTACACTGAAATTTGTCACCATGACTATCTGCAGTTAATATGGCTCCATCAATAGTAATATTATCCTCCTTGTCAAGCCTCATACCTCTGCTTTTCATGTCAAACTTCAAAAAGAGAGAAAAGTCACTTAAAAACATGTTTATCTCTGGGTACGCAGGTTATCTCTACCTTGCCTACGTGTACGCACTCCAAACACACTGTACCTGTGTACTTGTACGCTCTGTAAGCCAAAGGATGGGTACGTACCCCTGTAAAGTTCAAAAGGCGCGAGTTTCATCTTTAAAAAGTTACTTGCGGTCACTTCTAGAGCCTTCTAGAAGAGTGTTTGACGTGTATTGAGCGCCTCCAGATGGTTCATGCATCCCTATGATAGAGGAAATTATCCCATCAAGAG
>APFE031728141.1:0-23742 GCA_000404065.3 Pinus taeda | reverse complement strand
CTGTTTTATGATTGAGAATGTTGTTGTAATCAATGCTTAACTCGCTACAATGGCTTCTAAAGTGGCAACAATGAACATTGACCAATACACAGGCTGTGGTATTGCTTTGTAAAATGTAGAGCCTATGTCCCCTGGGTTTTTTATCAAATAAGCCACTTGTCTCGTATATGTGATAAGCAGAGATGGGTAAACCAATACACAGAAAGCAAGCTACAACAAACAACCCAAATTTCTCATTATGGTACTAAAACTTGAGGATGAAGCATGCATGTATGATGAAATACTAATAATTCTATCCTTGACATATAGCTTGGACCTGGATTGATTTCCTGTTGAAATGGCCCAAGTCTGCAAACATGGCCTCGACACCTGGATCCAGCCATAACAAAGCACTGATGTTAGTGTTTCTATTTGTATAACTTCAACACAAATAATTTGGATGAAGTTATGAATTTTGTTTGAGAAAACAATTGGTATGGATTTATCAATTGAGTTAGAAAACAATTCCAAGTATAGTATATGATAAAATGAGACACATATCATCATGTGAATAATCAATACCTATTATACATAAGACTACACCTCCAAGCATCACCCATCCTTATTAGTGATATTCATCCTTAATAGTGATATTCATGAAAGTAATAGTATATATAATATGGGTTGAATGCCTTGAATGCTCCAGGATAATATTTCACAATATGATACTGTCCTATCATGATGTTGGTCACGAACCAGGCAATTATTATGGGTGAGAACATGAAGCTAACTTTACTTGTACTGAGTACCTACACTCTAGATGAAACACCAATGTATTCAAAATGCTTCTATGAGTATGATGATGGTGCCCGAGCTATTTTGAAACGGTGAAACTCTGATAAGATGAATGGCACTGAGTGCTTATCATAATTTCACCTATTTAAAACAGCTCGAACACCATCATCATACTCAGAGAAGCATTTTGAATACATTGGTGTTTCATCTAGAGTGTAGGTACTAGGTGAATAAGAGGAGAGAGTTTGGTTATGCTCTCAAATATTATCCCAAAGAAGAATATAGAAGTAGCCATGATATAGGTGTTATGAATTCTACATATTGCAGGTTTGTTCAAGTGGATCCTAATATTTATGTTCGTAGCTTGCTGGAGTGCAGAAATAGCAAAGCCCTAGCAGAGGACAAGACGGTTCATGGCCATATGGTTAAAACCGACTTTGAGCCAAGCATCTATTTGTCGAATTGTATGATTGACATGTATGTGAAGTGTGGGACAATTAAGGATGCATGCCAAGTGTTTGACACAATGCTTGAATGAGATGTTTGTTCATGGACTACGATTCTTACAGGTTGTACAAAATGTGGGTATATGGAAAATTCACGGTGTCTGTTTGACAAAATGCATGAACGTAGCATAGTTTCCTGGAATGCAATGATTGCGGCATATGCCCAATGTGGTGATCAAGTTGAAGCCATGGATTTATATGGCTAGATGAAATGGATGGGCACGAAACCTGATGAGTTCACCTTAGCCAGTGTTGTAAGTGCATGTGCAAGCATGGTGGATTTAGGATATGGGAGGAAAATTCATGGACCGGTTGTTAAGCTTGGATTTGAGTCAAATGTATTTGTTGGGACTGCTCTTGTTGATATCTATGCCAAATATGGGAGAGTAGATGGTGCATGCCAAATGTTTTATTTAATGCTGGTTCAAAATATTCTTTCTTGGACTGCCATGGTTGCAGGATGTGCCCAAAATGGGCAAGCGGATGAGGCCACAAGGTTTTTTAATCAAATTCACCATACCGGTATGAAGCCAAATGAGTTGACGTTTGTCAATGTCATCAATGCGTGCGCTATTCTCATTGATTTGAGGTTTGGCAGACAGGTCCATGCGTACATTATCAGAAGTGGATTCCAGTCCCAAGTTTCCATGTGCAATGTTATTGTTACAATGTATGCCAAAACTCAAACCATAGAAGATGCACTATTTGTGCTTGATAAAATCCAGGAACGAGACTTAATCTCATGGAATGCAATTATTGCAGGATATGCACATAATGGCCATTATCAGGAGGCCTTAAAGCTTAGTTTCCAAATGAAACAAATAGGTGTGAAACTGAATCAATTCACTTATGCAAGCATTCTCAGTGTAAGTTCCAACTTACCTGCTTTTGAAGAAGGTAAACAACTTCACGGCCACATTATCCAGACTGGTTCTGACTCAAATATGTTCGTTGGAAGTGCTCTTGTAGACATGTATGCTAAATTTGGCAGCCTACAATATGCCCGTCAAGTGTTAGACAAAATGCCTGAACAAGATGTGATCTCCTGCAATGCAATGATTACAGGGTATGTGCAGCATGGGTATAGTGAAGAGGCTCTAAAACTCTTTTGTCAAATGCAACAGATTGGTTTGAAGCCATATGAGGCAACTTTTGCTAGCATTGTTAGTGCGTGTGCCAACCTAGCAGTTCTTGAGCATGGAAGACACATCCATGGCCACATTTTCTGTATGGGGTTTGAGTCACCCATGTTTGTGGTCAACGCCCTGGTTACTATGTATGCCAAATGTGGAGGCATACAAGATGCACGGAAAGTTTTTGAGAAGATGATTGAGTGTGATGTTGTCTCATGGAATGAAAGGATTGTCGGTCATGCTCAGCATGGGGATGGGGTGGAAACCTTGATACTTTTTGAGCAAATGCTACTGACAGGCATTAGGCCAGATGTCGTAACCTTCCTTGGTGTTCTCTCTGCTTGCAGCCATACAGGTCTAGTAGATCAAGGACATTATTACTTTCATTCCGTGAGGCATGAACATAACATCACACCAAGAACGAATCATCATGCGTGCATGATTGACCTTCTTGGTCGTGCTGGTCGTCTAGACGAGGCAGAAGATTTCATCAATAAGATGCCATTTGAACCTGATGTCAATATCTGGGTGGCACTGCTCAGTGCTTGCAGAGTTCACGACAATATAGGAATAGGAAAGCATGTTGCACAATTGCTTTTCGATTTGGAGCCGCAAAATACTTCTGCATATGTGCTGGTTTGAAATATCTATTATGCAGCTGGCAGGTGGGATGATGCAGCCAAGGTTAGAAAAATGATGAAAGACAGAGACGCTAAAAAGAAGCCAAGGTTAAGCTGGATTGAGGTCAAGAATAGAGTACATGCATTCGTGTCAGAAGATAGATCACACCCACAAATAGAGGAAGTTCATGCAATGTTGAATACATTGGCCGGGCCAATGGAGGAGGCAGGTTGTGTACCAAAGACAAACTTTGTCTTCCATTATATGGAGGATGAACATAACGAACATGTCCTCTACCATCACAGTGAGAAGCTAGCCATTGCATTTGGGCTTATGAGCACACCTCCTGGGGCCCCTATTCGAATAATAAAGAACCTTCGTGTATGTGGTGACTATCATAATGCTGTCAAGTGTATTTCTAAGATTGTTGGACGTGAAATTGTACCAAGGGACGTTATATGTTTTCACCATTTTAGGAATGGAACATGCTCTTGTCAGGATTATTGGTAATACAAGATGAAGTTTGAGCACTATTTGGGAGTGGCTTGAATGCTTCTCTATACCATCCTCTATTGGTCTAGAAGTTGCCTCTTGTGACACATGGAAATAAGGAGAAACATGCTGAGAATATGTCAGTTGTCTCGTAGCTTCTTCATGTGGAGCAGGCTCACCTCTGGTAAGTTTCATACAAGATTATGTATTGCTTTGATAGCATGAATGGATGTGTTAAAATTTTAGTATGTTAAGCTTGATTATTTACAAGACGGTTCAGATCTTTTTGCATGACACATAAGACACTTTCTTTTATAGTACTCATTTTAAACATTTTTGCCTGTCTGTATAGCTGCACCAGTTTGGAAAATTGTCAAAATTTTCCTTTGGAGAAATGTTAGGAACATCACTTTCTAAAGAGAACAAAAGCATCGGTGAGAAGAAACATTACAAAACATATGTTTTTTCACAATTCTGCTCTTTATATGTTGAAGTGCTACTTCGGTCATTTATCTTTATTGAGTTGCTCAGAAGGAGGGATGCAATCGATCTTTCTTGATCAGGAAACCAACTTGAACTTTTGAATGGAAGGGAACAAATGGCATGTTGATTAATGTCAAACATTGAGGAATCCCAACTTTGGAACGACACGACATTGTTTATGTAAGCCCCCATCATTGTAAGTCAGGTTTATACTAATTTTATATTGTTTCAGAATAAAGTTTTGATTTAATTTAATTATAATTTTAAGCTAGTCAAACATCAAGCACCCTAAAATGTTTCCCACTGCTAGATGTTTTTTGTTGAAATTGATTTACACACCCCAGAAATGCTTTGCAGCTAGGCCTTCCAATTGATATCATTTTTCTGCAATTCCAGAAGTCAAGTTTCTATTCTAGAGTGATGGAGATGCAGCATTGCGTGTTGGTGGGAACAGAAAACAGATAGGAAATATCAAAAAATTGAAAATAAACACTATGCACACGAGCTCCATAATATTTCAGAACTGTGAATAATGGATAACCTTGTGTGATCATGCTGCACATGCATAAAAGGCAAAGAAATAAGTTATTTAACCTGAATTTTAAAACCCTCCAACTCAGTATACTCTCATAATATAGAGGATCTTTTATTTTTTAAAAGCAAAGGAATATCAATGCATGTATGTATCTGCAACTTTGAATAAAAGGCATGGTTTGACAACTGAAGAAAACCTTGTGTTATTTAAAATATTATTCATACAATCTTTGTCTCCATGGGCAAAAATAGTGCTTTCAACAAATCAGCCAACCAGCTACCCTTGCAAAGGACAGAGGAGGTTCAAACATATCCAGAAAGTGCCGATCTAATTTTCTCAACCAATCTCTCATGCAATCCAAATTGACATGATTTTCCAAGAAGACAAGGCTCCCAAGGAGTCAGTCATGCGGCTTGTTGGACTTATTTATATACTAGATCTTTATTACACACCACCTTACATGTACTATTTTCCACAATAATAATTTGAAAGTTTTAAGTAGGGAGTCAAGATGGCTTTACAAATATGGCACTGTTTATGCCTAACACCTGGTAAAATTAAAATATATACCCTTTAACGAGGAATATAAACGGCACGCAGATAAGGCACACAGCAGCAATGGTGGGTACAACAACTCCATGATCAAAAGCCTTTTTAATACCCCCTGTCTTGGTGATGTCTTGATAGATCAAGTATGCAGAAGCTGCTATGGAAATGACTATTCCAGCTTGGGTTCCTCTGCAAATCAAAAACATCCCATAAACTACCATCCACATTTCCAAACACCAATTCAATCATTTGTTAAGGAAAACAACAACTTGCCTCAGGTTCATGGCTTGATAAGGAGCAATAATCACCAGTAACACAAATACAAATGGTAGTTCCAATTCCCTTGTTCCCAACAAATTAAGTTTGTCAAACACTACAGTTCTGTTATGCAATTCAACTCAATATACTGTGCAGGAAAGAACGACCAAGTAAGTAAAATAGGATGGCATTTGAGTTATTGTGACTCACTAGGAATGTATAAAATAGTCTAACAAGGAAGACCAAAAAGGCAGTCCACAAACCATAATCACCTCTGTAATAATGTAGACAAACAAATCCAAATGTGGGGTGAAGTTTAAACTCTCAGTTCACTTCACTGGAATTTGTCTAATTTTGCAACTGGGAAGAACCTGGTCACCTGATCCAAGAAATGACATCTCCAGGTGCCTCTAGGGCCAACAGTGGAACAATGAAAGATTTGTTGATAGTTGTGTGCTTTGATAACATCAAAACCCTGGAACACCATAATTGAATCATTTTTTGCCTCAACAACTACTTGAGTCCCAAAAATAAAAGTTGAATTATGACTCAAAAAAGCCTAATGCCTTTTTTAGAGTACTGACCTTTGGAAACGGACAAAAGAAAAAGCAAATAAAACTTGTAGGACATTTGTGTATAAAGATCTAAAGCTGAAATAAAAATTAAATTATGAACCCCAAGAGAGCCTTTGAGGTATTCCATTTTTTGATAGGAATATCTTGACAATTGGAAACAACCAGAAAGCAAAAGCTAAAAAGCTCAACAGATTGTTGTAGTAGAAAAATCTAGTTAATTGAGGTTGCCTATCCCAAATTAGTTAGCATTATGAAGGAGCCCCTTGTCTCAACAGTAGGCTTGAGAGAGATTGTCCTTAACAAAGTTATCCTTAGCATAGTTTTGAACTTGAGAGAGATTTTCCTTAACAAAGTTATTCTTAGCAGAGTTTTGAGGTGATCTTTAGAATTACATTGTTCAATAAGTCAATAAGCCTTTTATATTATAAAGTCCTACCTCAGTAAAAACTAATAATAATCCAATTACTATAAGAATTTATATCGTAAACAAATTATCTTTATACTAATTCAATATTTAACTTCACCATAATATTATATATAAACTTAATATATGTTCTTTCTCAATAAAGAAAGAAAAAGTTACTTGTTTTATATGGAAAATCATTTAGAATTGAAGTCACAGAGGCTTAGAAACAAAAAATGGGATATTTCCTAAAATAGCCTACATATCTTGACAATTGTGAGTTATATAATCCATGGTATTATCTTGTTTAAAGAAGACAGAAGGTGTACTGGAGCAACAATATCATATAATGCATTGAAAATAGAATGTGTTGTAATCGGATCGAATAACAGATTGAAAATATCAAAATTAGCGGAATGAAAGTAGATTCTGTATCCAGTAACAAATTTGGCATCAAAATAGAAAGGATGCCAGATTAAGTGACATAAAAAAATTAACAGAAAACAGATAGAAATGTCAAAAAATTGAAAATAAATATTGTGCACAGGAGCTTCACAATATTTTGTGAATAATGGATAACTTTGTGTGATCATGCCTCACATGCATGAAAGGCAAAGAAATAAGTTATTTAAGCTGAATTTTAAAACCCTCCAACTTAGTATACTCTCATAATATAGAGGATCCTTATTTTTTAAAAGCAGAGGAATATCAATGCATGTATAGTATCTGCAACTTTGAATAAAAGGCATGGTTTGACCACCGAAAAAAATCTTGTGTTCTTTAAAATATTATTCATACAGTTTTTGTCTCCATGGACAAAAATAGTGCTTTCAACCAGTCAGCCAACACAGAGGAGGTTCAAACATATCCAGAAAGAGCTGATCTAATTTTCTCAACCAATCTCTCATGCAATCCAAATTGACATGATTTTCCAAGAAGACAAGGCTCCCAAGGAGTCAATCATGCAGCTTGCTGGACTTATTTATATACTAGATCTTTATTACGCACCACCTTATATGTACTATTTTCTACAACAATAATTTGAAAATTTTAAGTAGGGAGTCAAGATGGCTTTACAAATATGGCACTGCTTAGGCTTGACACATGGTTAAATTAAAATAAATACCCTTTAATGGCAAATATGAACGACACGCAGATAAGGCAAGTAGCAGCAATGGTGGGTACAACAACTCCCTGATCAAAAGCCTTTTTAATACCCCCTGTCCTGGTGACGTGCTAATAGATCAAGTACGCAGAAGCCACTATGGAAATGACCATTCCAGATTGGATTCCTCTGCAAATCAACAACATCCCATAAACTACCATCGACATTTCCAAACACCAATTCAATCATTTGTTAAGGAAAAAAACAACTTGCCTCAAGTTCATGGCTTGATAAGGAGCAATAATCACCAGTAACACAAATAAAAATGGCAGTTCCAATTCCCTTGTTCCCAACCAATTAAGTTTGTCAAACACTACAGTTTTGTCATGCAATTAAACTCAATATACTATGCAGCAAAGAACGACCAAGTAAGTAAAATAGGATGGAATTTGAGTTCTTGTGACTCACCGGGAATGTAGTAAAATAGTCTAACAAGGAAGGCCAAAAAGGCAGTCCACAAACCATAATCACCTCTGTAATAATGTAGAAAAACAAATCCAAATGTGGGGTGAAGTTTAAACTCTCAGTTCACTTCACTAGAATTTGTCTAATTTTGCAACTGGGAAGAACCTGGTCACCTGATCCAAGAAATGACATCTCCAAGTGCCTCTAGGGCCAATAGTGGAACAAGGAAAGATTTGTCGATGGCTTTGTGCTTTGGTAACATCAAAACCCTGCAACACCATAATTGAATCATTTTTTGCCTCAACAACTACTTGAGTCCCAAAAATTAAATTTGAATTATGACTCAAAAAAGTTTAATGCCTTTTTTAGAGTACTGACCTTTGAAACGGGCAAAAACAAAAGCAAATAAAACTTGAGACATTTGTGTATAAAGATCTAAGGCTGAAATAAAAATTAAATTGTGAACCCCAAGAGAGCCTTTGAGGTATTCCATTTTCTGAGAGGAATATGTTGACAATTGGAAACAGCCAAAAAGCAAAAGCTAAAAATCTCAACAGATTGTTGTAGTAGAAAAATCTAGTTAATTGAGGTTGCCTATCACCAGTAGTTGCAAATTGAATTGAATTGATCATCAGTAGTTGCAAATTGAACCCCCTCCAGGACCACTGGACAAAGAAACTGTAGTTTCTAAGTTGTTTTCGTGAGCAGTTAAGATGCAACTCTAGAATAATTGACTTATTGACACTGATAAACAAAAGCAAATCCCAAACTAGATAATTTCATCCATAACATCAGATGCCCTTATAGCGAATTACCTATGCAATCTACAACATTTATATGGTTTCCCACAAAGGTAAATTGCCAACAGGATTACCAGCCCAAACTCGTCCCAGGATCAGTTTCCTAAAGCAAAATTTTTCCAGTATTTTGGGATGCTACAGAGTATCATTAACCTTTGCAAGCAAATTAAATATAGATAATTCCTGATCTTTATTAAGCATATTCATAAAAACGAATTCCATAATGACATTACCAGTTTGGAGAGCAGCCTCAGAGTGTCAAGATCTTGAAGGATATTACTTTGCCTGTTGGTGATAAGCAGCAAATACAGAGATTCCATTGGATGATATACGTAGCAAATATTATGTCTCGACATAAGTATGTTGTTTCCCACTTCCAACTAACTTAGGAAAAGCAGCCAGCAGCCCTTCAATCCTAATTCTAGTCATATCCAAAAACTGCCTGGAAACCAAGGCTGCACATGACAAACAAAAATAACAGGATACACAAAGAAATCAAAGATTCAACATAATCATAAACACCCTAATACCCACAGAAAAAACACACAGAACCGCAGAAAGAAAAATAGATACCACTACTGGTAAAAAATAAAAAACCCAATGCCCGACTGATAAGGTTTTGAAATCAAATCCAGTACAGAATTGACCAGTGCCATCCCATTTTGTACAACATTTTTTAATTGTTACCATAAGTATCATTTTAATTTACAGTTACAAAATTAAATAAATAAATAAAAATGAACCCCAGAAAAGGGGGTTGGATTGTGCAAACCTTTCCCTAACTTAGTGATAATAGAGGCTGCCAAGACCACCTGGAAAGCAGATAAGAGGTTTATATCATCAACACATACACCGTAATAACTTTAAAACATAACCCATATGCAGATAGCAGCATATTTAAGCAATAATAGCTTGAAACATTAAGACATATGCAGATAACAGCATATGTGGGCAATAACAACCTTAAAACGTAAACCTGTAAGAAGATAGCACATTAGACAATAATTCATTTCCAGATAAAACGGAATTTAGGTTATAAACTAAAATGCCAAAACACAGGCAGGCATTAAGCCATATGTCCAAATTGTTGTGGAGAATCGAACTTGAAATCTCCCAAAAATTCATAATAATTTATTGTATATTCAGTTTAGGCTTCGTGAGTGATGGGATCTTGTACAAATTTACGCAGATTATTTAAACAAACAAGAGATCATGCAATGTGAAGTGAAATGTAAGAAAAGAGATTGAAGATGGATACCATTTTGGAAACTTGAAACCTGCTGCGACCTTTCTTTCTACTTAATGGAACTAAGGTTATTCAGAGTGAAAATCTGAGTAGAGAAACACCATTAATGAGAATAATAAAAATTGATGATAGTTAGCTTGCATTTCAATCCTAATTCTAGTCAGCGGATCCTGGTCAGCGAAGTTTTAAAACAGATTTGATTCAACTACTGAGGGAAATGCATATCATATCAGAAGAAGAAGAAATAAAAATCACACCAATAATACCAAAATAATACCAATTCCTGGACTAGGATATTAAGCTCACCAAAATGGGAGTGTTCGGTAATTCTGCGAAAGCAGTTAATATCCAATTATCTAAGGTGTTAATGGCTTGAAGGAGGAGAGTGAGACTATGAAGTGGAAGCCACCAAAGTCCTGGGATCGATGGAGAAGAGTTCCATAAGCTCATTGAGGCTCTCCGACTTCCGGTGATATGATCCAACGGTTCTACCCGAGGTTCTCCGACTTTCGGTGATATGATCCAACAGTTCTACCTTTCTCAATCGTCTAACATATGATCTAACGGTATTTAAAGGTGACAGATAGACAATAAGGGAAGCTCATTTCAGAGGGAACGCCTTAGGGCGTAATTATGAAGTACTTATATTTTAAATCTTAACAACAAAATATTGCAATTTCTAAAACCAACCAAAAAGTCAAAACAAAAAAAAACTACTTAGCCAAAAAAAACAAGCAAAAAAAATTATCCAGGTGAAAAAAGAAAATCATTAGCTTTTTACAACTTATGCATTTTATTCTGCGATGAAAGGAAACGAAGTAACCGAGTGATGCTTTCAGTTAGAAAGGGTTATGACTGAAGCATTTTATTCCGCCTTAACAAGAGAACAAATAGGTTTTGTTCTCTTCGGTAAAAACAATTCACTGAAATTTTAAAATTAAAATTGTGATGTATAAATAACACTAAAAATTATTGCTTTTGGAAATTAGGTTATTTCTAGTGTTGGATAGAAGAATAATGTGTTTTGGGATAGTTTAATTCTTTTAAAGGTGATTCTTATTGTCAAACTCTTCCCTTGTCATTTGAGCCAATAATCAAGTGGGAACTAAATTCCACACAAATTAATTGATCTACATCTCATGAGTAAGACAAATATCATTTTATTAATGAACATAAATGCATAGATTGAGGGCAATGGGGTAGATATAGATCTCTTATGAACTCACTCTTTAACCCCACACAAACCAATTAATCTACACCTCATGAGTGAGACAAATATCATTTTATTAATGAATAGAAATGCATAGATTGAGGGAAATGTGGTGGATATAGATCCCTTATGAACTCACTCCTTGTCGATTTTTTAGAACTATGAAAATCTATTTACTTTTAGTTGTTTGAAGAAAATATTTAAGCATTGTCAGTTATGAAATATTTTGGAAATTTAAGGATAAGAGTGAAGTCAAAGAATTGACTTTGTTATTGAGAGTTTGTATACAAAAACATTTACAAGAAAAATGACATACAAAATTATACACTAGTACAAAAAATTTATGTGGTAAAATTATTATATTTTGGCTTACACAACCCAAACAACCTCCTCATCTCTTCCAATGATAAAAATGAAGTAGCAATGTTACAATAGTTCAATAACTATATTTTGGTTTGTGAAATTGAAAAATTGCAACAACATTTCCATCAATAAAAAAAAAAAAATTACATTTTCTCTTTTATCATATAGTTGTTACATTTTAATAATCTCCACCTTCACAACAATTTTCAAAGTTTCTTGCCAAAGTCCTATCACCTTTTCTACAAACCAAGAGAAACGAGGGACTACCGTAGCTTCTATATCAGTATTGGTTTTGTAAATAGGTCTACACAAATTTCTTGAGTGTGAACCTTTCTAATATCTAATTCACCTTCGTCAATAACTTGTCTTACAAAATGATACTTTATATCGATATGTTTGGTCTTTCCATGGTAGGTTGGATTTGTAGCCAAATGTAGCATGCTTTGACTATCACATAATATAGTTACAATGTTCTGCACTCCTCCAAGATCACCTATAACACCCTTCAACCAAATTTCATCTTTGCAAGCATGTGAGACGACAATGTACACTGCCTCTGTAGCCGATAAAACAATTGTTTATTGAAGCTTCAACGTCCAACTAATGGATCCCCCTGTAGGAGTAAAGAGATAACCTGAAGTGGACCTCCTCTTTTCCAGACCACCTACAAAATATGTGTCAACATACCTGCAAGCATAATCTTCACAACCATTAAAGGTGATACAATAATCATGGGTGCCTCTAAGATAACAAAGCACACATTTGAATATAACCTAATGCTCTTCTCTTGGATTTGTCATGGACTTGCTAACAACACCCACTTCATGTGAAATATCAAGTATGGTACAAACAATCACATACATCATATTTCTTATTACATTAGCCTATGGTACATGAGGCATATAATCATTTTATTCTTCAATACTAGGAGATAAGATGGAAGAAACCTTAAAATGGGAAGTGAAAGGGATATTAATAGATTTTACATTGTTAATCCCAAATTTCTCAAGTATGTTTTCTACAAACTTCTACTCTAAAAACTTGAGCTTACTAGCTTTTCTATCTCTATGTATTTCAATGCCCAATATTTGTTTTGTAGCTCCTAGATCCTTCATATCAAACGTCCTAGCCATCTAAGCCTTTAACCTTTTGATCTCTTCCATGCTTTTACTTGCAATAAGAACATAGTTAACATAGAACACTAAGATAATGAATATGTCATTCAAAAATTTAAAGTACAGACAATGATCATACTCCTAGTACAATTTTGGCTCGTCTTGAAGGCATTAAACTTCTTGTACCATTTCCTATGTGACTGCTTCAAACCATACAATGATTTCTTAAGGTTTTAAACTAATATTCTATTACGATGTTGCAAAAAACCTTCTAGTTGTTCCACATAAATATCCTCATCCAAATCTCCATGCAAGAATGTTGCTTTAAACACCAAATCAAGCAAAGAAAATAGTGCCAATAAAATGCAAATAAAAATAAATTTAACAACTAGAAAAATATTTCATAGAAATATATACCTTCCATTTCAGACTAACATTTTGCAACTAGTCTAGACTTATACCTTTCAACATTACTATCAATGACTATTTTAAATTTGAAGACCCATCCTTCCTATCTTTTGGAAGTTCTACCAAGTCTCATGCATTGGTTTTCTCCAAGGATACCATTTCCTATTTCATCATTTCTTTCCATTTATCATTGTTGATATCATTTACCACTTCCTAATAAAAATAAGGTTGTCTCACATCTATAACCAATACAATAGGTGAAACAAATTTGACATGCCTTTTTAGAGTTTTTCTCTCCCATGTAGATCTTCTCGGTGTAGGTTTTGGAATTTCAACACTTTGTTCATTGTATTCAACATTTATGACTTTATCTTTGAAATATTATTCTTTCTTCCATCTGTCTATGGATGGTTAAGTCTCAAACTAAATTTTTTTATTTGGTGCTTGTTCCTCTTGATTTTTTGCATGATTTAACTTAATAAGAGAAGATTAATTAAATATCACATCTCCGTTGATGACGATTTTGTGGTTAGTACGATCCCACAACCTATATCCCTTATCTATATAGTCATAACCAACAAAGATGTATTTGTTTGATTTAGGTTCTAATTTAGAACATTGATTGTTAAGAATAAAAGCATATGCATCACGACCAAAAGTATTTAAATTTGAATAATCACATGGATGACCTATCCATATATCTTCAAGAATTTTGCAATTTATTGTAGTGGATTGTGATTGATTCACCGTATAACTAGTACTAACTTCTTCTACCCATAACTCTTGTGAAAGATGACATTTCTTAGCATGCTCCTTTCTCTTTTCAAAAGAGTCATGTTCTTGCGTTCCACCACTCCATTTTGTTGAGGAGTAATGTTAGGTCCCTATACTACTAGTTTAACCCCTTATTGTTATTAGTACAACCCCCTTATTATATTGTTGTGCCCATGTAGTCCCCATATTGTTATTAGTGTGCCCCATAGAAGCCCACTATTGTTATTATTGTGCCCTTACATTATTATTGTTATGTCAGCTCTCATTATATTATGACCCCTTAGACTCCTATACATAGAACCAATAATTGTTCATTTGTGTAATGTGAAGGAGGTTGCCCCCTCGAAGAGGCTGAATTATAAGGCGTTTATCTTTCTTTCCTATCTTTTTGTGAGCTGGTTTCCTAACATTTGGTATGAGAGCTTTGGATTTTAGGGTTTTGCTACTCCAAATAGGTCATCGTGGCATTTTCACTATAACTTTGTTTCTATGATGTTTCAGAATCTAAAACAAAAATCCATTTGAGACGAAATCTCGTTGAACCACGAGTCTGAATTTCCGATCTTGTCTCGCTATCTTTGTGGAGATATGATCTGATGAAGTTAGGGTTTTTGCAAGCTCCTGAATTTCATCTAAAATAGGTCATCATGGAATTTTCGCTATAACGTTTTCGCTACAAAGTTTCAGAAGCTAAAAAAAACCCATTTGAGAATAAACCGGTATGAAACTCGGGTCTGAATTTCAGATCTTGTCTCACTATAGTTCGGATATATGACATGAGGAAGTTAGGGTTGTTGTAGACTCCCGAATTACATTCTAAATAGGTGATCTTTGGAAAATCGTCATAACTTTTTCTCTGAGCATCATATTGAAATTTCATAAGAGTTAACAAAAAGAGGATAAATTGTATTTTGTTTGGGTATAATTTTAAGAACCTAAGGTTGAAACAGTGACACGTGGCACGTCGTACAAGCTCATTCTACTGAACTAGTCTATACTTAGGTCATCGCGGGAGATTGGGAATAAATATTTCTTCGGGAATCCATTTCCATCAGACTTGCGGAATTAGAAAGAGGACTCATAGGGCTACTATAGGCCGAAATTTCAGGACTTAAAGATCTGAAATTACAGAGTTACATTCGTTGCAAGATCGAGCTCCTAAAATCAAGAAAAAGTGAGATGAGGAAGTTTGATGTTAAGGATCCGGTAAATTGGATACTACACATGGAGAAATATTTTGATCTACATGGTGTACCACTATTACAAAAGGTATGTATTGCATCTAATTATTTAGAATCGAATCAATTTTTATGGTATAAAGGGCTTTGTTCTTGTAAACCACTTGTCATGTGGTCAATTTTCACGGAGCAAATGATAACACATTATGATGACACAAAGAGAAACACCTTCTTTAGCCAATTGATAAATCTCAAAAAAAAGGGTTCAATGGTAGAGCACATTGAGGAATTTCAAAAATTGAATATAAGGGTAAATGATATTCTAGAGAAGTAGAGGATTGATGTCTTCATAGGGAATTTAAAGCATAACATTCAACATGAGGTTCATCTTTGGGAACTTGATTCACTCGAGAAGGCATTCAGGATGGCAAGGAAAATTGAAAGTGAAATTATGGAGACAAGGAATCCCATCACTCATGACTATAATTATGGAAGTTCTTTTTTCCTATTCTTCCACAACCTACAAGGTTTACACCACAACAATTGGAAGAAAAAAGAGAAAAAGGGCTTTGTTACAATTATAATAGCAAATACACTAAAAGTCATAAGTGTGCTGAGAATAAATTATTTTACAAAGATTATGAAGAGGAGGAAGAAAAGGATCGAGAAACATCAAAATAAGAGGATATACACTAGGAACCAACCCCAAAGAAATAAGAAATGAATCCGACCATATCTTGTAAAGCATTGGTAAGAATTACCACTCAAAACTCTCAAGATAAAAGGAAATATCAAGAAGAAGAAGGTTCAAGCAGTGAAATATCAGGAAGAAAAGTATCAAGAAACATCAAAAGAAAAGGATACTCACCAGGAACCAACCCCAGAGAAAGAAGAAATGAATCTAACCATACCTTGTAATGCCTTGGTCAGAATTACAACTCCTCAAACTATAAATATATAAGGACATATCAAGAAGAAAAAGGTAATAGTGTTGATTGATTTGGGTAGTACCCATAATTTTATTCATTGTAAGATAGCCAAGGAATTGAATTGCTTCCTATATCCAAAACCAGAGTGTCAAGTGATGGTTGTAAGTGGAGGAACCATAAATTTCTATAGAAAGTGCCATAATATCAAGATATCCATGGGAGAATATATATTAAATAGCCCAATGCTTTCCATTCCAATGGATGGTGCTGATGTTGTACTAAGAGTCCAATCGCTACAATCCTTGGGTACAATAACTTCTAATTTTCAAGAACTTTTCATGAAATTTTCTTCAGAAAGAAAGGAAGTTGAATTAAGGGGTATCATCGGGAAATTAGGAAAGATAATCAAATCTAACAGAATGACAAAGCTTCTAAAGAAAGAACAATGAGGTGTAATTGCACAATTATGTTTGCTAATGGTTCCCACATCAAAATCATCTATTTCTCCATATCTCCAAAAATTATTGGACAATCATTCCAAGGTATTTGAGACTCCGAAAGGTCTCCCACGTATTCATGATCATGATCATGCTATTCATTTGATTCCAGGAAGTGTTCCTCCAAACATCAGGCCTTATATATATCTATATGCCCAAAGGAGTGAAATTGAACATATGGTTGCAGAAATGGTAGAAGTTGGTATAATTATCCAACCAAATTTGATAAATAAAGTAAGGGATGAATGGAAGAGTGGTGAAGTAGGGTGGGAATTCATTGAAAAGTTGCCAAAGATCCCAATTCCAACAATATTGCCAGAACTTGACAAGGAAGGAAAAATCAAATTGAAACCCGAAATATTCAGAGAACCGAGAAGTTGATAGCTACGAAATCGATCAAGTTCAGAGTATCTCATCAAGTGGAAGAACTTACCCGCTAAAGATTCCACATGGAATGATGAGAATTTTATACAGAAGCATCAAGAACTTTTCAACCATTGAGGACAACACTTTTTGAAGGAGAGGGGCATGTTAGGACCTTATACTACTAGTGTAACCACTTATTGTTATTAGTACAACTTATACTACTAGTGTAACCACTTATTGTTATTAGTACAACCCCCTTATTATATTTTTGTGCCGATGTAGTCCCCATATTATTATTATCGTGCCACATAGAATCCCACTATTGTTATTATTGTGCCCTTACATTATTATTGTTATGTCAGCTCTGATTATATTATGACTCCTTAGGCTCATATATATAGAAAGGAGGTCTTGTCATTTGTATCATCCAAGAATTGTTTATTTGTGTAATGTTAAGGAGGTTTCCCCCTCAAAGAGGATGAATTCTAAGGCATTTATCTTTCTTTTCTATCTTTTTGTGAGCTGGTTTCATAACAAGTAATAACTGTGGTTGTATGTCTCATGATCCTATCCTCTTTGTAATATTTTTCAAACTCAAAAGAATTAAGCTCGCCTTTATTCCTAAACATTTGATTGTCATGTTAATTCTAAATTGTTTAAAATTTTTAAACACATCAACTTTTCCTTTCAATACATAGACCCGTAATTTTCAGGAGGAACCATCTATAAATGGCACAAAATATAAAAATCCTTTGAAAGAAACAATAGGTTATGGCCCCCAAATATCATAATGAATGTAGTCAAGAATACCTTTGCTGTTATGACTTTTTAACTAATCATCTTAGAATAATTTTAACTAATCACCTCAAGCTAATTTCAACAAAAATTGATATCTACAACTATCACATATTACTTTCCATCCTTTAAAAAAAGTTCAAACACTTATCCTTCTTCTCATGGTATTTCATAGTACCTGCAAAGTATATAGTAGGTTCTTTTGATCATTTTTGTGCTGAGAGGCACATTCTACAGCCCAGTATGACCCTCATGTGTAAGTATGCCACGTCCTCAAAAGATAATAAAATTATTTTTCAGTGATGTTGGCCAAAACATTATCTTGAATCTTAAATTATATATAACTTTTTAATCTTATTAATGGACTAAGATTAATTATTAAAATATAACTATGTATTATAAAATATAATTTAAATGGATAATAAATTATCTCATGCATTTAATAGTTCCTTTGTCATATACGTGAATTTGAATAGATCATAAATTTACATTTAACAAAAATATTTACCACATTAAAATTCCAAATTAAGTAAAATATTAAACATCTTTACTCAAATTTACTAAATCTAATATCATATCTTAAATCAAAGGAAAAATGTTAATTCAACACAAAGAATCGAAAATCTTGCTCCAAAATCTTTTAATATTTATTTTGATTAAACACTTGTAAAACGAATCTTTAAAGGAAAAACCATATCCTATGGATATATTAAAGTCTTTAAAGACATAAATATTTCCAGATCAAAGTTGTAATATTTGAAAATAATAATTTGATGTAGTTTATTATAATTTTTGTTATCATGCTATAAAAAACATTATTGAATATAATATTAATATTATTAAATTTAATAATTTTGATTATACAATATTAAATTTAATATGATATCAATTTTTATATTATAATATATATTAATTTATCATGATATATATTAACTGTAACTATATATATTATATATATATATATATATATATTATATATATATATATATGGAGCGAAGAACAAAGACATAAATTGATAGAGGTGGACAGATAGATGGAATGACAAGGAAGATATGGAGATAAAATGAAGAAGAAAGACATAAAGAGAGATGTGGGGAGAGAGAGAGAGAGAGTGACAAGGGAGAGATGGAGAGAGACTGTGTATGTTTTGGGGTGAGATAGAGAGACAAAGAAAGAGAGATGGAAGGAAGGGGGAAGAGAAGGAGAGAAGAAGGGAGATAGTGACAGGGTTGGAGGGTGAAGAGAGAGAGGAGGGAGGAGAGACAAACGAAGGTGAGAAAGAAAGGGAGAGAGGAAGGAAGAGAGATAGAACATGAGAGAGAAAGAAGGATAGAGGGAGGGAGAGAGAGATGGAGTTGGATGGAAAGAGAGAGGGAGGTAAGACGAAATACATAGAGAGAGAATGTAAGACAATTCAAATCGAAACCAAATAAACTGTATATTAAATAATCTCAAAGAATTATGTACATGTTGTACATATAAATACACATAGGAAACAATTGAATTAGTTCCCAGGAGTTCTTGGACTCCTATAACTACCGAAACTGACCCAAGGTTAATCCCAAGGATTAGTTATCTAACAGTCCCCCCTTAATCCAAAGGGATATACCAAAGTCCAAGAATGAGAGCTCAAAATGCAAAAATGCATCTTAGCCAAGAGCTGAATGTCTCTCAAGAAATGGTTTTAAGGATAACCATAAACCAATATGGGAGAACTCAAGGTCTCAATCAACACTAACTCTAGAACCTTCATAGCAGTTCTCAGAACAACAAAAAATGTGGTTTTAAGGTGACCACAAACTTTGGAACTATCACAATAGTTCCTTGAACAATTCCAAACATGGAAGTGCTCAATCAACTCAAACGACTCAAATCTGACTCAGGCTCACTTGACATCTCGAAATCAAACCTGTAGCAGACCATCAACCATTCCCCATTTGTCGGATACAAGCTAAGAAGTACTCTTCATTACTGCAAGGCTACTCATCACTCTGGAACATATTCTTTGATATACCCTGTAAATCTTCATGGTTGTTTTGGTCCAATCCCAAGAAGAAATCCATCAAAAATTTACCTTCTCTCTTGCAGTAGACTTCTTTCTCGAACATCTATTTGTATGATGGTTTCTCTTTCCGCAATGCTCACACGAGTGAAGATCAAAACACTGATCCTTCACATGTCCCAACTCTATTACACTGTTGGCATCTATCAACTTGGTTTGGAACAACACCGTCTTGGTCTAGAACAACACCGTCCGGAGATCCAACGCTTCGGAATTGTATCGGTTTCGCAAAATCTGGTATGTGAAAATATACATCCAGAATATCCTCTTTGTAACCCAAACCAATTCTATGATTGTGTCTAATATCTTCCCATGGCATTATAAAATTTTTGGGAATATCAGGCTTCTCATAAAAACTTTCAGCTGCATTTCCTTTTGTAGATCTTCGTAAAGGTTGTTGAAGTGGTTGTGATGGTTGCTCATCTTGAAGAACAGGCTCAAGAACACACTCTTCAAGAGCAATTTCTAGTCTTGCCAAAACATTACTCTGATTATTTTATGAGTTGTGATCAGGCTCAAACACACTATTATTCTAAACAAGAATGGGTTCAAAATTCTTCTTTTGCAGTTCTTTTTGCTGAAACTGGGATTCTTGTTCCAAAAATTCAATTTTGCTTTTTGCATTTTGCAAATATATTTGGATGTCAAAGAGCATATCCTTGCTGACTTGGACACTATTATGAACATTAGATGGCATTAGATTGCATAATAACTACAAAAAATCATTGAATTTGGCCATGTTCTTAAACAATCAACTTTGAAATAGGGGTGTCAGCTACCACTAAAAATGCACCAAATACAAAAAAATTTATGATGATTTAACTGGGTGTCAGGTTCAACCGAAAATGCACCCTTTTACAATGTAGAATCAACAAAGAAAATATTGCAAAAAATATGTGCTCTTAACAACTTCAAAAAATGTCTCCACAAAAATTTGAACTTATGACCTCATAATCTTCAATATACTAAATTAGCTCTTCTAACCACCATGCCCTTTTACTTTCTTGATTTTATATTTTGTAAATTCTATAATCAATGTTCAATGAAATTAAAAAACATGATGTCAATTTCTTCTATCCTGGGATTTTGACTGCTATGGAATTTAAACTTTAAACTTTAACTATTTAGGATAACATATGCAGGAAATGATGTGGAAGAATCAGTCATCAATATGTTATAGTAAATTGTGTTTCGAACTCCTTCAGCACCAACTGAATCAGGAACTTATGTTAATTGTCAGTTTTATCAAGCTTGCAGGCTTAAATTGGGTCCTTAAAATCTCGTTGGCTTAAATTGCTCGACCAAGATCCACATTGTTGTTCCAATCCAGCATTAAACTGCTTCTTCAATCGATGGCCCACTGATACCTCTTCAAATGGTGACTTCCAAAAAACTGACATAAGCTTCCATTGCGGTCTCCTTCACAATTCGCCACTATTGTAATGGGCACCACTGCCAAAGGTAATCCAGACCCGTCAAAAGCCCCTATGTGTCTGTTGCAACCAATCTTCTCTTCATATGCCCTCACGTCTCTCCCCAACTTGTTAGTTCAAAGACAATCGAACTGCTAGAGCACTCCAGGACATCATAGTCGTTTCAAGGGTTGGGTCTGTAGGAATCAACCAAATGCGTAACAGTCGAAAAAGACCTACGACTCCACCAATAATAACCCATTCCAATTTTTATTAAACCCAAAATACAATTTCAAACAACGAATTGAGCCTAGCCTTTGAACCCAACTTTCAGAATTTAATTTATCATTAAGTCACAGTTATTAAAAAGCCAAAATTTCTATTTAAATATTGATAACAGTGATGACTAAAACAATAATTGCTTGCAACATTTCCAATGGTAATACCTTTGATCAGAAATAAAGAACTAAAGCTTTCTTTGAATATTAACAATTTTCAAAACCACAACAATGCAAATTATAGTACCTCACAAAATAAAATTCATTTCAAATTTCATTTGCCAAAAAAAATGCCTTGAGGTTCATCTTCTAACTCGCTACCTCTGCACAGAATTCTTCAGATTTAGTCATAGTTAATTTGCAGGGTTTGCTTTTCACTTTTGAGTGGTATTTTTAAATGAAATAAACATTGTTTTCCTTAGTTTCTTGTCGGGATTTTAAAATTTAAAAGCAACAACTCTTCCCCATCTGTGGCAAATCGCACCTCTGCCTCGGAGAATGCAAAAATCCAAACAGGCTAGGGTGTTGCTCCTTCGATCAAATTTGTGACAAGGAAATCTCTTTTCTTATCAAAAATTCAATTCAACGCTACATATTCAAATTAACACAAACAATCCATAAAAAATTCTTGATAGATATCACTAATAATTTCGTTGGATTTTAACAAAACAACGTGGTCAGTTCCATTTGTTGTCTCCATCACTTTTTTTCTTTTGCTTGGATCTTTCTAACATAAACAACAGTTACCACTGCATGTACTTCTGAACTCAAAAATAATTTATTCAAAGCACAATTTACAGACCCTGAATTACAACTTCCCCTCAAGTGTGTGATAAGCAGTAAAGTTTCTCAGGATGTCTTCACATACCCAGGCATCAATAAGAATCGGTTAATGAATAGGAAAACTTACTCAACCCTTGGAGATGTTCTCTCACAAATTTTCTAGACTTGCGACAATGCACACCAATGATATTTCTTTGATTTCTGCAACAACATATGCAACCAACCAACCACAGGATATTTGATAACATGTAGTGTTCCAAACTCAATTTTTCAACAGCGTGCTATTGAAATTTGGTACCGGAGGACAGGTGGTTCCCTTAGGCTTTGATCTTTGGCCTAGGGAAAAGTGTCCAAAAGATTTTAATTTTTCTCCTAAAGTGACTTTATAATTTTTATAAAGTTAAAATCTAATTTAAAAGTGACTTTAAGTGATAAAGTTACTAAGTCTAATTTTAAAGTGACTTTTATAAAGTCAATGAAAAATTAGAAAGGAAAAAGTGACTTTGGAAATAAATGACTAAGTGGGTCTTTATTAAAGTGGGTGAATTAAAAAATAGAAAGTGAGATTTAAATGTGCATTTAATCTCAGCCATTGATCTAAATCTATTTCAGCCATTGGATTTAGAGATCACCCAAAAGTCACTTGGATCACCCAAAAGTCATTTGGAGTTATATTAAGGAGGAAAAGGAGGAAAAGATCACATTCGATTCAATTCTTTCATGAGCAGATTGAGAGAAGGAGAGCAAGAGAGCAAGGGAGATTTCTGGACAGTGAGTTGCGGAGTATCAGCAGCGGAGTTTCAGCAGCGGAGTAACAACAACGAAGTTTCAGCAGGGCAGTTTTTCAGCAAGGCTGAGATAAAATGTAAAAGTTTGCTTGCTGATTTTTGCTTAATATTTTATTGTTGTAAAAAGGATTTTTTCAGAAATAAAGAAGAGCTCTCAAACTGGTTTTCCCCAAGAGTTGTAGGGGGTTTTTCCAGGGTCGCGTTGGCCGAAAATATCAGTGTTTTAATGTGTTTTAATGGTTGTTTATTATTGCTGATTTTTATTTCTGCAATTTCCAGCATTCTGTAAGTTTTCCAGAATTTGTGTTTTCAGCAAATTTATTTTTTCCAGCGTGTTGAATGTATGTTTATGGGAAAGGGCATTTAACTACATGGGAGAAATAAGGAGAAACTGAAAACTGGGGTGGGAAAACAATTTTTTTTACATGGTATCAGAGTTTGAGTGCTGAAGGGCAGTGTGGGACAGCAAAAAAGAAAAATTACAGCTACGGATTTTTCACTCAGAAAATTCCAGCAAGCTGATTTTTCATAAACAACAGGTTTTATCTTTACTACAGCAGTGCTATTTTTCAGTTTTAAGATAGCAGGATGTCATTGGGATTGAGGGTGGAGGATAGGTTGGATGGGCATACAAATTACAGCGTTTGGAAGGAGAGAATGCAGAGTATCTTTGAGGAGGCAGAAGTCTGGGATATCATGGTGCATACCACACAGAACCCTGTTGTTGTGCCTACTGATGCCACTCAGTTGGCTGCTTATAATAAAAAGAACAACAAGGGTAAGAGATTGATTCTAGACGGAATCAAAAACCATTGCATTCCTCATGTGAGAGGAAAGAG
>APFE031728122.1:378449-396574 GCA_000404065.3 Pinus taeda | reverse complement strand
CTAAAATTGTAGTGACTAAATTATCTGACAGGATTTGGGCCCAATTAATTATTGTGGCATTTATAGCTGCATCCACTAACGGTAACCATTCTGATGAAACTTTGTTGATTTTAGGTTTACCAAACGATCTACATAACATTGCGGTGGAAAAATAGTAAGGGGAACAAAGAGAAACAGTGGTGTACATACTGTCTTTATATTTATTTAGTCTTTCCTCATTGGTAGACCAATTCTTTGTGCATTCCACCAAGTCTTCATTTTCCTTGGTGAACTTCTCAACCAATTGCTTGTTGTAGATGGCCTAGGGTTCTGGTAAGTGGTACAGGAGCCTCAGATTTTTTGGTGTAAATGATCCCATGACTTCCTGGCTTTCCATCTTGAACTCTCTATTGGATATGCCTACATCATCTATAATCCATTTCACCATGTCAGTATAGGGGAGTATCTTTGTCCTTGTAGCACTGCAGTGTAGAAACGAGCATGCAAGTTTAGTTAGGGATGCATCAGAAGAGCCCCATCCATCCGCTGTAACTGTTACATCCATAATTCTCGGTTCTTCCTCCTCCAACAACTGATACATAGTTTCCCATGTAGATGTCGTTACATCCTGACTACAGGTAGTATCTGTGAATAATGGGGTCTTTTTTGACTTCTCAGACACGGGGGCCTTGCCTTTCTTCACCATTTTTTCATGTGCTATGCTTTGTGCGTTCTGCCTGAAAGTTTCAAGCAAAGAGCAAAATATGATAAAAATGATAGTGAATGCAAAAATAATCAATAGAAGGACGAAAATAAGGTGATGGAGGGTCTTTAATTATAAATCATATCAAAAGATATCAACTTGCATCAAATGGTCCTTTACACTGATCCTAATCATTCTTTAATAAATGTCCACTAATGGACTGTTATGCTAAACTTTAATGTTCATAACTTTGCATCAAAAGTCAGAAAGTACTCTTCTAGAACCCTGAGTCCTTCGAATTGCGATAAAATTGATTTTGTGATTTTCTTCACAATATCGTAGATCGCTATATCACAAAATTTGTCTTCGTTAAAAACCACTGCCACATGAGCTGTTGCGATATGAGATTTGTGAGATGCTATTGTATTTCACAATATTTTATTATGTTTAATCAAGTAGCACCACGGTAATGAAATTTGCGATGAGAGAATAATATTTTCTAAGGTGGGTTATTCAAGGTTTACCTTAATGTTCGCGACTTTCTGTTTTTTTTTTTCTAAATAAAACTATTCTATTAACATAAAAGGTGGTAATTTACATCAAGGCTGTAGTAAAAAACAACCGCCCTATAGAAGCGGAAGAGAGTACCAAAAACGTTTCCCATGACAGTGAACTTAGCCAAGATCTGGTATTCAAACCCCACGCAGGGGAACATGTATTGGCTCTCTTGCTGAGCTTACAAAAATTCAAAGATGCATGTAAATTGAACTATAACTTGCTAAAGTGAACCAAAATTTGTATCCTGAACCAAGAATTACTCGCTATTAAGGGCCACGTGACCATCAACATAGCAACAGTAGAAACTATGCGTCCGGAGGCTCCTCCACAATTCTGCACCAACCAAACTCCGGTAGAGCACTTGCACGAGTAGCATCAATGTCATCCCTTGCGCGAGTAGCAGCAGGTTCTAGGGGACTAGGAGCCTCTGTTTCCATCCCCAAGTCCATGGCATTGTGATTTCGGTCCTCCGGATCCTGCATAGAGAAAGGAATCTGCGCAGGGACAGATTCAGGGCCCTTGTGATGAGTGCTGGATTCCCCTGCCTACTGGCTTTCTTCAAGAAAGAACACTGAGACATGAGCACGGATTCTTGGGTGATTCAAGGAACAATTGAAGGTAAAAGTCACTAAGCCAAAGGAGGGAGACGACGAGGAATCAGGAGGGAAATGGCTGGGGAGATGGGGATGCCCTCTCCCACTGTAGGTGTGAGGATAATGGCCGACGGAGAGATCACTAGAAACAGAGGGAGAATTAGAGGATGGGAGAGAGGGCACACGCCTAGGAGTTCCCCTACGGCTCCTCATCCTATGTCGTAGACGGGGCATAACTATTACCTTAGCCACCCTTCGAACACAGGACCACTCAACCACCTCCTCCGAGCTAAGCCTGTTTAAATGGGCATGCAAACTCAGGCTGGAGGACTCCGAACAAAGCCTTGGAGAATATGAAGGCGGCGTCGCAGAATTGGCCAAGCAAGACAGGGCAACATAGCACAACAAAGCAGCAAACCATAAAACACCTTTGCCAGACCCACCAAGCACCAGAGGCTTCCAAACGATCACAAAGCCGAGCCTGTATTTAACATTATCCGCCCTTCCTCGGATTACCCCTGCCATAACTCCAGCATTAAAGAGATCTGAGGCCCAGCTCAGACCAGAGCATGCACAAGCGATGGAGAAATTGGATGACAGTTTGGATGTAACAAATACACATGACGTGAATCCAAATGAAATTGGATGTCCCTGCTTAAGCTGCGTCAGGTGATAAACCAGGTGGTGTAGGGCAGGAAGGTGTCGTCCTACCTCACCGCACCCCTGTCCCATCACATTAACCCACCGTATATCCAACCACATCCAAGGGTTCACGACTTTCCATTATAAATTTATTCTTAGGCCTTTTGATCATGTAGAATTTTTTATAAGAAACTCATCATTTTGTGAAATTTTATGCGCTTAAAGTGTGAAAAGGTAAATTTCCATGTTTTAGAAAGTTCTATGTTGACATCTTATTTTATTCTAAAAACAAGAAAGGGATGATTAAATGCTAAAATTTGTTTTTTTGGGAGGGTCCCCATCTATTAATATTATTTCTAATACTAATAAATGGGGGGGGGGGTTGTTGACAAGCACAACAATTGGTGATTCACTTGGAAGAACCAGTTATCTCTGAGGGATTTTGAATTTCTAAAACTTACAAAATAGAAATGGTTTTGAAAATGAAACTTCATTATTCGAAATATAAGGTAAATAGTGTTATTTATTAACAAAAACATTTTGTTCTAACTATCTTTATTCTGATTGTTTTCTTCCTAGAGTTTGTCATTTTGCTCACATCAGTCATTACTTGGTTGTAAAGATAAAAGCAAAGAAATCTCATTAGATCTGTTTAGGTGTACTCATTTGTCATCTGTAGAGCATCTGCTGCCAACAATCATTCATAGCCTCAACAGGGTTACCTGTTACCCAACGATGATCCAGTGTCCCACTTGAGAAGCATGATATTTTCAAAGATAAATCCTCATACACAGTTATTTCTTTTTCTTTTCTTATTTCTCTTTTAATTCCTAAAGAACAATGTCTTGGTTTGGTGGCCAAAATTAAAAGTTCCATTCATTTGATTTATAACTTAACTGAACAAGCTAGCTCACGATGAGATCCCTTGCCTTTCGATTGAAACAATCTCCAACCATTACCCTGTTTTGATATGCAGTATGGCAATGTTTGTTAGTTATAATATTTATGATCATGATAAGCTGGCTCTTGATGAGACCTCTTATTCTTTAAATTTAAAGTGTATAATTGAATTACTCCTTGAATCTTGCAAATTCCTTGAGTGGGGGGGAAGTCATTGGTTCCTTAAGGATTCTCCTGGATGAGAATTATAGAGTTTAAAAATAGCTTTTCCGCAAAGAATCTTTGTTTTGTTATTGATACCTTTTGTGACTAATGTAAGGAAAACTTCTTCCTAAGGTTGATTCTAACCAAAACTTTGTATAGTTGAAACAAAAGAACAGGTAAAATTCTCAAAATAATAGCACTTGACCCTATGTTTAAAAAATGGAGATTAATTTTCATAACCACTCCCACTTTTACAGGCGAAAAAGAAAAATAGACATGAGACACTATTCTTTTCATGGTAACCAAAAGTGAACATTCTCAACTTGTTTTATTATCAATAGAAAACTTAACTAAACTATTATTTATAGAAAAGTAGAAGAGATCATCTTCTATGGAAAATATTTCTTTAGGATCTGCCTATTAACAGGTAAAGATTCCACTTTCCCTGCCAAAATCTTGTAACATGAAAGTTGATGGACCAATGAGTTGAAAATATGGAATGGTCCAAGCCACATCCGTTGGAAATTTAGTATGCTTACCTTTCTCCTCATGGGATTTATCCCATCTTAATACTAAGTCTCCAAGTTGACAATCTTTTCTAGACACTGAGTTTGAATTAAAAGAAACTTTTACTAAATGTTGATGATGCACGTGGGTAATTTTGGCCTTTTCTCATTCCTCTACAAGTTTAAGAATCTGCAATTTTCTTAATTGCAAGGATGAAGAAGGGGTTTCTTAAATGAATTGAACCAAGGCTAAAGAAGGATTAGCTAGATTTGTTAGTAAGACCACTTCTTTACCATAAACTAAATTAAAAGGAGAAGTGCCAATGAATGTCTTCTGAGTCATTCGATCTGCCTAGAGAGCATATATTAAAGACTTATGCCAGTTTCTATGATTTTGATCAATAGTCCATTTAATGATTCTAATAAGGTTTTTGTTCGTTGATTCAGCCAACCCATTTCCTTACAGATAATAATTAGTAGAATATTTGAGTTTAAAACCTCTTTTGAGAGCAAATTTTGTCATAGAACTACCTAAGAAATAGGATGCATTATCAAACATTAAAGTAGAAGGTAAGCCAAACCTCGTGATTATGATTTGATCTATAAATTCGATGATACTCTTAGAGTTGGTTGTCTTGAGTGGAACTGCTTCAACCCATTTCGTAAAGTAGTCAGTAGTTGTAAGGATGTATTATGCTATTTAGAAGAACGAGGAACAATCTCACCTATTATATCTAATTCCCATTGTTCAAATGGTTGATCGATGTTGACCGGATGTGACCCAATTTTCCCTCTATTAACCCACGTCTTTTTGTACCAAAAGATTTCTTACCACTGGAAATGGTACTATTATTTTGGTGTGAGTCTTGAGAAGGAAGGGTCTGAAGTGTTTGATTGCTTTTAAAACAACATAAACCTGTTTCTCAACATTGGAGTAATTTAATTCAGCTCCTTGCAATTTTGAACTGAGAAAGGCAGTTGGGGTTTTGGCTTTCTCCCAATTCTCTTATGTGAGTATGGCAGCATACGATTTCTCAGAGGCGAATGTATATAAATTGAAACGATTGGAAAAGTTTGGTGTTGCTAGAGATGGGGAATTTATAATTTCTTGTTTTATCAAGCTAAACACTTCATGTTCTGCATGACCCGATTTGAAGAGAGTGTTTTTCTTTATCATGGCTTGGAGAGGTGACACGATTCTTGAGAAGTTAGGGACATATCCGTTAACAAAATTGATCTGACTAAGGAAAGACTGCATTGCATTTTTATTATGGGGTAAGGATATCTCAGAGATTTCCTTAATGCTATTTGGGTCAATATGGATTCCTGATTTGGATACTATGAATCCAAGAAGTTTTCCTTCACTTAACACAAAAAAAAAAAAAATGGATTAAGCAAGATTACATATTTTTGACAACGTTGGAAGATTTGTTTTATGTCTCTGAGATGATTACTATGTTTTTTGGAATATATTGTTATGTCATCTAAGTAAATCACCATTGGCTTGTTTACTAATCCTTTAACCGCAATGTCCATGGCCCTTTGAAATGTGGCACCAGTATTGGTTAGCCCAAATGGCATCTTTTGATATGCGTAAGTGCCCCATTTGGTTCTAAATGTAGTCTTTAATTGATGATTAGGGTGGACCAAGATTTGATTATACCCTGAAAGGCCATCTAAAAAGGGCATTAATTTAGACCCTGTGATTGATTGTAATATTTGTTCCATAGGGGCAGTGGAAAATTATCCTTTTGGCAAGCTTTATTGAGATTTCAAAAGTCAATACAAATCCGGATATCACCGTTCTTCTTTCTGACCAGGACCAGGTTTGATACCCATCTGGAATGCCTAACGGGAAAAATAACCTTGGCTCTTAATAATTTGTTCAACTCAGATTTAATATGGCTTTCCGAATAAGGATGTATTTTCCTCATTTTTTGTTGAACATGATTTTCATTAGAGATCATCAGAATTGTATGTTGTATAATCGAAGTGTCATAGATTTTGAGATCATCATAATTATAGGCAAAGACACTCTTGTATTGTTTCAACAGTCGAATGAAAGATTATTTTTCCTCGGCTATCAGGCCAAGACCTAAGTTGATGTTCTGTGGTCTTATGTATGTCCCCAAATTCACTAATTGATATCTCAGATTTGAACTCTGATGTTTTGAATTGGTGGACCGTTAAAATCTGTCCTTTAAGTCATATAGGTCTTCCAACTTGACTACGGATTTTGGTATAGTGTTATTGTTGTTTTCTTGTTCCAGTTATTTTTCATGTTGGTCTTCATCAATTATCTGATTATTGTAAGAGCCTTCTGAAGTCAGAAAACTCACAATATCAGGGTCATTGTTGAAAACTCTCCAGTTGGTAATGTTATCAGGAATAGAGTGTCTAAATATTAATTCAAATGAAAATCTATCTGGGCTATAGTCCTCTAATGGAATAAGTTTGCAGGCTACATTAGCAAGGAGATCAACACTAGTGTTTTGGAGTCTTGGAATTGATGAAATATTGAATGTTGTAAAGTGTGAGGTCAGGTTTTGTACTAAAGTTTGATAGTGTTTCAAGTGTCCTGACAGACAATGGATAGTATTTCTTACCTATTTAATAACAATTTCGGAGTCTCCAAATACTTGCAAGAATTTGATATTAATCCTGATTGCCTTATATAACCCTTGAACTAATGCTTCATATTCAACAGTGTTGCTTGTGCAATCGAACTCGAGTCTACATGTTAACATTGTTTTTTCTCCTTTTGGACTGACTAATATACAGCCTGCTCCTGCTCCATCATTATATTTAGAACCATCAAAAATAATTTCCAAAACAAATTTTTATTTACATGTTTATCTATAAAATTTATGCATGTAGAAGTGTCTGTTTGAGAGAAATTTTCTATCTGAGATAAAACAAAATTTTCCAAGAAAGGTGAAATATGAGTGTTGAAATTCCCTAAGAATGAATCAATAGAACAGTTTCCAATTATGTTGTTGTTATACGCTATAGGATCGTATTCTCCTTCTAACTCTATCACTATATACTTTTCATATCTTTCTCGTTCAACCTTAATCTAATTAGTTTTACCATTGTAGGGGAGCCACATATGAGACTAGTTGGTCGTAAAGTAACCATGAAGATTTTCTGACTAATCCCTGCTAAGGATTAGTCCATAAAATTCAGGGATGTTTGCGACAAGTATATCAATAACTTGACATACCTTTGAGTTCAATGAAAGCCTTATGGTCACTTGATTAAGTTCATCGATGACCTCTACTTGAGACCGATCCAGCTATACTATTCATACTGTAGATTTCTGAGGTTGGACATTTAACTTTGCGCAAACTGTTTTAGGTAAAATGTTAGATGAGGCACTGAAATCCACTAGACAATTATGCAAATTTTTATTGAAAACTTCAAAGGTAAGGAGAAATGGTGGAGTATGGGACTTTGACCTTCCCCTAATTAAAGTAATGTCAGTCGGATCGACTTTATTTGAAATGCCAGTCGGAGGTCTCCCCATTTCATGAGTAGCTTGTGAAATTACAGCGGTAGGTAGAGGCGTAATAGGTACTACTTTCAACTCTTTCAAGAGTAATTTCCATTGATGTTTTAATTTGCTGAGCTTGTGAAAAGTGATGTTTTCCTTGGTTTTTTTCATATCTTCAACAATGCTATATTCCATTTCATTTGAAATGATAAGTGTTTTGGATGAAGGTGTGGAATCAAATTGGACTGGGTTTGTCTGAGTAGACTTTGGTGAGGGTTTCTTACCTAAGATTTTATCCTTGGGTGTCGGACTTGGTTTTTTTTGTTTAGCATTGGATTGTGGAGGATCAAGTTGATTTGTACTTCTAGTAGCAACAGGTAATGCATATTGATCTTCCTCATCTGGAAGAATGAAGTCCCACATTCCTTGTAGTTCTACGACCTCATCATCATCAACTTGTTCCTCATTTGAAAGTTTTTTCTCTTTGTTAGAAAATTATATATTACAGATCTACATAGATGCAATACAATTCCTTCATATATGGCGAGGGGTTGCCTTCTAGGGCAAAAACCCCTAAACTAAACATAACTTCTACCGTCAGATCTCTGCCTAATGAATGACCCAGATTGACTATGAAATCACAACATTTTACAAGGCAATTTTACATATATTCTTAGCTTCAAGGGCACTACCCTCGAAACCCCCCACCAGGGGGGGGTGGGGGGGGCCTCCCAAGAGGTCACAGCCGCCCCCCCTGGACCCCTCCTACAACAAATATTTTACAGGCGGCGTTGCCACCCCATTTCAAACTAGGGTCCAATGTGGCGATACCTTTGAATACAGAAGATAATCAGTCTCCACACCTAACAATCTCCCACTTGGAGACTGATTATAGAAACTCCATCGCTACTTCATTTTCTAGACAATGACTCCACTTTGGACCTGGCTGTTTCTCATCTTCTTCATCATACTTGAAGCCCAATTGAAATTGAGAAAATTCTCAATTTTCCCTTGGTACAACTTTTGTTACCATATCTACATGATTCTGTCTAGTGTGTATCTTTTCCAGCTTGAACTATCCATCTCCCAATGCTGACCGTATGAAATGGTACTTGAGCTGTATATGCTTAGTCCTAGAATTAAATGCAGAGTTATTTGCAAGATGTATGGCACTCTAGCTGTCAATGTATAACGTTCCCAACTCCTACCTCTTACCCAATTCATCCAGAAACCTTTGTAATCAAATCATTTCTTTACTGGCCTTTGTAGCGGCAACATACTCTACTTCTGTTGTTGAGAGTGCAACAACACTTTGCAGATTTGAAACCCAACTAATAGTTGTTCCACCTAGAGTAAATACATATCCTGTAGTGTTGCTCCCGTTATCTCTATCACCTACCATATCTGCATCAACATATCCCTCTAGAGAAATGTTTGAACCACCAAAGAATAATGCTTGATTTGTGGTACCTCTCAAATACTTGAGAATCCACTTCACTGCCATCCAATGTTCTTTTCCTGGATTGTTCATGTACCTGCTTACAACTCCCACTGCATGTGCAATATCAGGCCTTGTGCCGACCATTGCATACATTAAGCTTCCACTCTTTGATGCATATGGAACTTTAGACCATATGGGCCATTTCTTCCTGAGTCTTGGGACACGCCTCCTTACTTAATTTGAAATGGCTAGCCAAAGGTATACTAACTGGTTTTGCATTTTGCATATTAAAACTTTTCAACACCTTTTCTATGTATCACTTTGGGACAACGTTAATTTTTCATTCTTCTTGTCTCTAATTATTCTTATACCAAGGATTTGTTTTGCAACACCCAAATCCTTCATTGAAAATGAGTTTGCGAATTTCCTTTTGAGCACATTTATTTCCTACATGTTAGAACCTACAATAGGCATGTCGTCTACATACAATAACAATATAATATAGTTGCCATCATTTTGCCTTTTGAGATAAACACAATGATTAGAGTAACACTGGTATAACCTTGTTTAGACATAAACCTGTCAAATTTTAGATACCACTACCTTGGAGCATGTTTTAAGCCATACAAGCTCTTCTTCAACCTGCACACTAGCTTCTCCTTCCCTTTTACCTCATATCCTTATGGCTACTTCATATATATCTCTTTCTCCAAATCCCCATGGAGAAAGGTTGTCTTTACATCTAACTACTCAAGATGCAAATCTTTAGTTGCTACTTGACTTAGAATAGTTCCAATTGAAGTCATTTTCACAACAGGAGAAAATATCTCATCAAAGTCTATACCATTTTTCTATGCAAACCCTTTCACCACAAGTCTAGCTTTATACCTTTTTCTACCTCGATCTTCTTCCTTCAACTTGTAAATCCATTTATTTTGCAATGATGTTTTACCTACAAGCAACCTGACTAAGTACCAAGTCTGGTTATGTGCTAAGGAGTCCATCTCTCTACAAACTCCATTCTATGAATAGTACCTATCAAACTCTTTGTTGCAATATTCACCTCCATTATCTGATCTAAGACACTTCAACCTTTTTCCTATCTCATTTTCAACCAAAGCTTTCCATTTCTTGAAAGTATCAAATACATCATATTTATTTTGAATATAATAAATCCAGGTTTTTCTAGTTGCATCATCAATAAAAGTAACATAATAACGAGAGCCACCAAGAAATGATACCTGAGTAGGTCCCCATACATTTGTATGTACAAGCTCTAATTTTTCACTCTTCTTTTCTTTCCCAACTCTAAGGAATCTGACTCTCTTTTTTTTCCATAAACACAATTCTCACAGAATTTTAAATCAACATGCTTCAAACTTGGCAGCAAATTTCTTGAGTGAAGAATCTGCATCCCCTTCTCACTCATGTGCCCAAGCCTATGATGCCACAATGCTGTATCTTCTCTTGTAGAGGTTAAAGCATTAACATAATTAGAAATAGCATTGCATAAATACAATGTATCAACCTTTCCTCCTTCACTATTACCAGGGATCCATTAGTGACCTTCCAGGTTTTATCTGTGAAAGTAGTTATGCAACCTTCACCTCACAACTGCCCTGCTGAAATCATTTTTTTCTTTAGATCTGGAACATGCCTTACCTCCTTTCATAGCCACTTATTTCCATTTTGTTGTTTTATGAAAACTATACCCATTCCAATGATTTTACAGGGCTTATCATCACTCAATCGAACCTGTCCAAAATCTCCTTGAACATAATCCTGAAAATGTTTCTTATCAGGTGTGGCATGGAATGAAGCCCCTAAATCTACCACCCAAGCATCAATAATATTTTCTAAAGAAAGAATCAAAGCATCTTGCAACACATCACCTGTTACATTCGCTTCATGATCAGTTTCTTGCTGCACGTCTCCTTCTTTTCCCTTATGAGACTTGTAGTCTTTCTTCAAGTGTCCTTTCTTCCTACATTTCCAGCACACTATCCCTGAGCTGGACTTGGATCCGCCTTTTCTTGACTTACTGCGATATCCATGGCCCCTTCCTCTTTCCATTTTTCTTCCCCTAGTCTTTACAGTCAAAGCATTACCTGATGTCTAACCGGAGATTTTCCGTCGCATTTCCTCGCTAAGGATTGCATTGAAAACATCATCAAACTTTAAAGTACTAGATCTAGAGACAAAGTTACTAATGGCCATAACTAAACCATTCCAACTTTCTGGAAATGAGCACAAAAATAATAGAGCCCTAACTTCATAATCAAAAGTTACCCCTACAGAACTTAACTGACTTGTAACTATATTAAAATAATTTAAATGATCAGCAACAGATCCACCTTCTGACATCTTCACATTAAATAAACACTTCATAAGAAATACCTTATTTGAGGCCGAGGGTTTTTCATATAGTTTTCCCAATGCCGACATTAAACCCTCTGTTATCATTTCCTTTGAAGTATTAAATGCTACTAACACCGCTAGGCACAACCATATTGTTCCAAGTGCTTTTCTGTCAAGAATATCCCATTATGTGTCTGTCATAATCGTCAGCTTCTTTGTCTTTCCACTCAATGGTAGGTACAGATCTCTCTGATACGAATAATCTTCCATCTGCATCTTTCACAACTGGTAGTTTTGGCCATTGAACGTTTCGACCCTAAACTTAACATCTTCCGCCATTGCTCCCACTCGAACCAAGAACCATTCTCTCCTGCAAGTTTATCAGCCAAATAGACCTTCGACTCTGATACCAATTGTTAGAAAATTATATATTACAGATCTACATAGATGCAATACAATTCCCTCATATATAGCGAGGGGTTGTCTTCTAGGGCAAAAAACCCTATACTAAACATAACTTCTACCGTTAGATCTCTGCCTAATGCACAACCTAGGTTGACTAGAAAATTACAACATTTTACAAGGCAATTTTACATCTATTCTTATCTTCAAGGGCGTTGCCCGTGAAACCCCCCACTAGGGGGGGGCTCCCAAAAGGTCGCAGCCACCCCCCCTGGAGCCCCCCCTTCAATGAATATTTTACGGGCGGCCTTGCCGCCCCATTTCAAATTGGGGTCCAATGCAGCAATACCTTTCAATATAGAAGATAATTAGGCTCCACAACCAACACTCTTCCTCTTTTGATTCTATGTTTATTATAGAATTTGGTGGTTTAAGACCAGTTGGAGGATTCCTTTTAAAGGGTTTAAAAGGTTTCTTGGAAGAGGTTTCTACTACTTGTTTCTTTATATCAACCATTTTGTTGGACATAGTTTTCAATACTTTCTATAACCCTTCCAGGTTGAATGGGTACTTTGGTTGTTTTTTCTTAGGATCATCTCTAAAAGACACTTTTTTAGACTTTCTTTCATCTACAACAATTTTCTTTTCTACAGCTAGGATACACTTTTCTACAACTATTGCCTCCTTTATGTTTTCTGCTAACGTTGGCTTGGCAGCTATATATACAAAGATAGCTAAATTTGATGGTAAAGTAGAAATAGAGCACTCATTTTGGACTTCATCGCTAGGCTTAGACACTATTGGTATTTTGTTTAACAATTTATTGAAGCAAGAGTTGAAATCCTTAATTGGTTCCTTCGGTTCAGCTTTTAAATTCAAGAGGTCATTTATTAAAGTTGTTGTTGACCTATCATCCCCAAATTTTGTTAAAACCTGATCTTGAAACGTATCCCAGTTGTTAATGGAGCCTGTTGGTAAACAAAAATACTAGGATCTTGTTGCTCCTTGTAAAGTATACGGGAATAATCATACAACTATGTCCTCTTTTGCTACTCCATTCAAATTAATGGATAGCATTAAATTATTTACGTGTTCCTCAGCTAGTTGGCCATGGATTTAATTTGGGAAACCATTTCTCGGGATGAGCTGGTAATTGCGATAAAGGTGCAGGCATTCTTATAGCTCCTAGATTGGCCCATGGCCTTGGTGGTGGATTTCCTGCCATCGTCAGGGTATGAGTAAGAGGAGTTGTAGTAGTAATTAAAGGTGATTGGGAAGAGGACGATATTGCTCTTGTACTTGTGTGAACCGTGATCTAGATTTGAGGGATGGATGAATGACCTTGTGATGATATGGATGGGATGGTAGACAAAAATGATGATAGAACCTCACTCTGAGATTGTACTAGTGTTTTCCTAGCTTTCTTACGACTTGGTAGAGAAAACTCAACTAGTGGGATTCCAATTTTTTCACTTTGTGCTCTAGTCAGTCGTTGAAATAAGGTTAGATGAGAAGTGACACTACATTGGGATAACTCAGATTATTCTTGAGATATAGAAATCCCCTGTAACATATGAATTAAAGTTTGTAATTCAGGGGAATCTAAAGAAATGATCTTACTTGTTTGGGATTTCAGTAATGTGCTTTGTATTTTTCTTTTCAACTTTTGGTTGAGAGATGGAAGATTTGGAATGCGAACGAGAAGTTGAGGGAGTTTTACTCTTAGAATGACGTGAATATGTATATTTACTTGCAATTCACAGTCAGGCCCTCCTTCTAGTTCCAAATATGTTGAAGGATCAAAAAATCAGGACTCCAACAAAGAGGATAACCACCCGGTCTGGACCTTAATGCAACTCCTTTTCTGTTTGGGATAGTGGCTCCGACTAGGGATGATGGGATCAGTTTTCCAATCTATTTATGATGTGTGTGTGCTAACGGGATGATGTTTTTCTTTTTGGGGTTTTATGGGGTGAATACTTGTTCTAAATCTAATCTATCTTCTAACTATCATATGCAATCTATTGTAATCAAATAAAACATCAAACTTTAAAACTATCCCGAGAGTAACGTTTACATTTGCAATCTAAAATCATTTCTAAAAGCTATTGATAATAAAGATCATTCAATCACAATGAGAATAGAATTCATTTAAAAATGATTGTTTCGTATAAAAGGTTAGGTGAAACTATATAAAAAATATATCGCATAAGAGTCATTCACATATTCAGCATAAAGCATAAGTCATCACCGTACAAAAGTGCAATAATGATAACTAAACTTTCAACTTTCATATATAAATAACTGAAAATAATTTATTGCTTGACACATAAGTAAAAGGCATTAGGTGGTAAAAGTACCATTTGTAATGCGTCTTGTTAGGTTCCTATACCAATAGGTGTCATTTTTCATGATTGACTATGGAAATGCCAAATATGATCATCCTTTCCATGCTACAAAGGTTCCATGTTTTCAAAAAAATATCAAAAAATTCAAGAAAAAGAGAAAGGAAAGGAATCCCAAAGAAAGACCAGGAAAATAGCTTGTCAAAATCCTACTATTGTACTACATATTGCAAAGCAAGTTCAGAATGTGCAATCATTGAATTTCTCACAATTGATGAATAGCCAGACAATTCAACCCTGGCTAGATCATGTTTAAATTTCTTGTTTTAGAATAGAGAATAAGGTCTACTCAAACAGTTCAAGCTTAGCAGATCACTAGATGAGATAGAGAATTGAAGGATAAGGATAGATTTAGGTAGGAGGGCAGCCAAAAGAAAAGAGGAAATCAGGGTTTGCTAGTTCAAATGCACCCAATCAAAATGAAGAAAAAATGTTAGGAGTTGTAAAATGGGTAAGTAGATTGAAGTTGCAAAAACAGGTCTATCAACAGTGTCATCTTTTTTAATATGATCTATTACATGGATATCTAAAGTGTCATGGCAAAGGTGTGATCAGATGTTGCATGTCTAACTCCCCCCTATCTCCCCTCACAATAATAATTCACTAACATCCCTCAAAGAGATTGGGATCTGCTCAAACTCTTAACCTCACTCCATTTCTATAAAAGCTTAAGTGAAACTTCAGGTTTACTTAAAAAACTCAAAGCCACATTTCTTGTGTAAAGTTTTATTTCTTCCTACACCCCCAAGTCTAGGTGATTCAACTTCATGCACCTAGTATTTCCCCTTGTATTCATATTATCATGTTAACCCTATTATATAACTCCCACTTATATTTCCCCTCCCCTATTTTATACAAAAATATATGAAAAACCCAAAAAATGTATAATATCCCTACCTTGGGCAACTATAGCCATATAGCAAAAGTTTCGGGAATTATAATGTTTAGCAAAAACATATAATAACCCTCCGCTTCATTGGAACTTATTTAACCCCCAATTAAATAAATAAACCATCCCTAACCCGCCCACATAAACCACGTTTTAACCCCATGCGCATAATTAAATTGGATTTTAATTAACATTCGGTTAATTGAATAACCATACCCCGATAACCCAAAGTTTTCAACCCCCGCAAAACATTATAAAAACATTAAAATAATTTGCAGGCCCCTTTTCATAAGCCTCTGCCAACTCACAGTCCCGTCAACCATTGGATCATGCCCTCTAGATCCAACAGCTCACAACAATATTGGAGGCGCCCCGATGTTCGGACGTTAGTACCCGATGGACAACGGTATCCTTGCTGTACCCAAGGACACCTATCACATTTTTATTACATCGGGCCCGCTCTGACATAAACCTCCCCTGTACCAAAAGCGGTCCAATGAAAACCATAAAGCACCGTCTGGTCCTGCTGCTCGCGTCACCATCATGTCAGCACCACACCAGTGCTCGCGCTACAGTTCATTTGATGTGTCTGCGATGTCATCTATCCACGTCAGCAACCAGGTCACCTTCCATACTCCACTACCAGACAAATTATACATCATGCTGACGTCATCTCCAAAAAGTGCCAAAAGCTCTAAAAAGTCCAAATTTTGTTAAAAACCGGTGAAAGTGATTGTTTTTGCTTATTTCTATTCATTGATTTGAGCAACCTCTGCATGCAAATTATGATGAATTTGCCACCAAAACTGCACAGTCCGTTACCCAGTGAAATCAACTCCACAGCGCGGTCGGTCAGCACGGCCTACAGTCCTCATTGTACACCAGGCATCCATCGAACAGGTATTTACCCGTAATTCGCTCATAAACCCTGCTTTTCCAAGTTTTTCTGTAAAAATCACCCGGATAACTAGAATTCGAGCCAAAATCATAGTGCTGCCTCTGTACCTCTGCACTATAGTCACCACTATACCCATTTTTTCAAAAGTAATCCTGTGAACTATCTTTCCCTCTGCAAGTTCACCCGTCGAGCTAAATTTAAGCTCATTTTCTCTGCATTCTAGTCACAAATCCAACAAATTCAGTCTATAATTGTTATAGACATTTTTGGGAACTTCAACCCCAATCATAAATGTCCATAAACTGAGGGCTCCTAAGTCCCTAAAAGTGTTGCTTCACTACCTAAAGGAAGAAGTTCAACTGATTACATCATCTCCCAGAAGTTCTCCACTAAAAAATGCTCATAAATGGTCAAAACTGGACCATACTGAAAGCTCAATGAAGAGGGTGCGATGCATATCACCTTCCCAATGTATAGGGTGTGATGCATACTGATTTTCTCCTTTGTAGGGTGTGATGGTCGGGAACGGACAAATGGTAGGGAAACAAATGTGAGGTGGAAGATCATGGAATCTTCCAGAAGCTTCCCCTCTGACACTTGCCTCTCCATTTTCAACCAAAGACGAGTAAGAGATCATCATTCTCCAAGTGGAAGAAGGAAATATCAGAGAGAAGACACTAACTAAGGTCCCAAAAGATGACTCACCTCTCTGTAATCATCTATATATGGATCCCTCATCCCAAAGATCTAGAGGCTGGAATTTTGTATCTTATCGAGAAGTGTTGTTGGTTTTCTTGTGTACATTCACAATGTTGGGTGATCTAGCTTTGCTTGAGGTGAAGAATGGCTTCCTAGCTGGAGGATGATGCTGGGTCAGAGCTCATGGTTGTAATCCTCTTGCTACTTTTCATCTGAATAAAGCTATTCTTGTTTCCTTCCATATTCTTGTGTACTTTTTTATATATGCATGTATATGGTTAATACACATCTGATCGTGTATTATTTATGAATTTAGATCCTTGTTTCTTGCAATAGTTGTATGTTTCTATGATTCCACAAGTCCTTGTGAAGCTGGGTAGACAAAGAAGAAGCGATGAAACTCTATCAAGAAGAAGAGGAAATCAAACGCAAGACTCAGGTTAGCCCTCTTGGTTCTCCTCTCATCTATTTTCATAAAAGGAAGCAATAGTAGACTTTGATTGTTTGTTTCTAAGATAGCCACCCATATTAGTGGGAATAGCAGCATGCGAGTGGACACTATTCCCGTATAACAAAATGGCGACTCCGCTGGGGGGTAGAGGCTGGAATTTTGTATCTTATAGAGAAGTGTTGTTAGTATGCTGGTGTACATTCACAGTGTTGGGTGATCTAGCTTTTCTTGAGGTGAAGAATGGCTTCCTAGCTGGAGGATGATGCTGGGTCAGAGCTGATGGTTGTAATCCTCTTGCTACTTTTCATGTGAATAAATCTATTCTTGTTCCTTTCCATATTCTTGTGTACTTGTTTATATATGCATGTATATGGTTAATACACATCTGATCCTGTATTATTTATGAATTTAGATCGTTGTTTCTTGCATAGTAGTATGTTGCTGTGATGCCACAGGTCCTTGTGAAGTTGGGCAGACAAAGAAGAAGTGGCGAAACTCTATCAAGAAGGAGAGGAAATCAAACGCAAGACTCAAGTTGGCCCTCTTGGTTCACCTCTCATATATTTTCATAAAAGGAAGCAATATTAGACTTTGATTTCCTCTCCTTCTTGATAGAGTTTTTCCGCTTCTTCTTTGTCTGCCCATCTTGACAAGGACCTGTGGAATCACAGCAACATACTACTATGCAAGACACAAGGATCTAAATTCATAAATAATACAGGATCAAATGTGTATTAACCATATACATGCATATATAAACAAGTACACAATAATATGGAAGGAAACAAGAATAGCTTTATTCAGATGAAAAGTAGCAAGAGGATTACAACCATGAGCTCTGACCCAGCGTCATCCTCCAGCTAGGAAGCCCTTCTTCACCTCAAGCAAAGCTAGATCACCCAACACTGTGAATGTACACCAGAATGCCAACAACACTTCTCTATAAGATACAAAATTCCAGCCTCTGGATCTCAGTGATGAGGGATCCATATATAGATGATTAC
>APFE031728122.1:334735-377029 GCA_000404065.3 Pinus taeda | reverse complement strand
ATGTTTTGGAGTCGAACATGGAAAGACATCGCCTGATTACCAGCCAATGATGTAAGTTGTTAACAAGCGCGAGAGGAATCACCAATAATGACAATGACCCTCAAGGTACTACACTACAATTTACGTGATTTGAAAAGGGACTTGGCGTCGAACACCACGTAAAATCTCTCGGTCGAAGGACATTGATGAAAACCTGTCGCCGACAGTGAGAAACTTGCCATTGAGGCATGCAAGCTTCAAAGTACTGAAAGAGTTGTTCCTAAGTCAACTTGTTGGATAATGAGCTAATGTCGACAAGAAGCGACCCGTCACAGGAGGGCCTTAATGAATCCCACATCAACTACATGGAACGAAGAAAATGATTTTGGAGGTGAAAACAAACTGACGATACAGGGTTCATGGTGGCGGTCATGAAGGAATGAAGCATGAATGTATTGCAATGGGTAAGATTCAGGTGAATTGTCTGAATGACTTCTCTTGAAAATATCGGCGACACTACCGATGGATTGGTAGTGTTAACCCCAAAGATGGATGGTGTGATGGACCAATGGTGATGACCAGTGAACGGAACAACCCAACCTGGCATGGATGCAGAATGGAAGTTTCATGTTCAAGAGCGAATTGCTACCAATAAAGTTTCTTCTTATTTTCTTCCCAATTTTCCCCAGTCATTGCTGACTAGTATCTCTTTTTTTTGTCAAGCTTGAGGAGGATAACATATGCTTGTTCTATAATCCGCCCTTCGGGTGAACCTGTCGCTATATTTTAGCGAGCTTAGCGACAGTGAAACTCGTTCTCGTCCATTTGGATTATTTTTTCGATATTAAGTTTTAACGAGTTTAATGACAAAGATAACTCGGTCTATTTCAATTTTAGAGAGTTTGAAACAAATGGAAAGAAGACTCCAAAGATTACTTTTCGTCATATAATCCCTTAAGTCTTAAAAAGCGTAAAATAATACAAAAGGGATGAATTTTCGATAGTTTTATGAGCTGAAGAAGACAAGCGCTCGATCTTTTTGTGTAATAACCCCTCAAGTCCAAAAAGATTAAAATCTAGAGGAGGGATAGCACTTTCGATACCTTTTAATGAGCCGAAGAGGCCAATCGCTCGTCAATATTTTCATATTTTATGAGTCAGGTGAAAAGAGCTTAAAGAAGACTCGTTTTCGAGGAACAAGTGATAGTTTTGGGTAGCAGCTAATTCTAGGTAAGATTTTAAATTTTCCAATCATGACAGTGTCACAATGATGGCTAACAGAATCACTCTTCATAGAGGTTCCTTGAATGATCGGCCAAAAACAGAGTGGAGGTGATGGCTAGAACACGACCGAGGCTCAAAAGCTAGCGATAAGGCATTCACAATGGTTATTTACCAGTTCATTTTTTAATGAGATTAAATGCCAGGGGAAACATTTGCTCATGACTTATGTTTATTTTTTAACAAGCTTGAACTATGCGCTAAAACTACTCATGGAGAGTTTATTTTTTAACGAGCTTGAACTCTACGAAAACATTGCTCGCCAGTCGTATGATAAGAAATGTCTCATTCAAGATGCCATTTTTTATGGAGCTTGCACCTTTTGAAGCTTTGCCCCGAAGCCTCTAGAATGCACGCTAGGAACGACCAACTACGCCTCTCTATTTAACTACTAATATCACCACCAAGGCTAGGTAGGAAATTTTTTTCCTTTACTTTACTGGCGCGTAGATTGCCCCTGCAAAGATGAATGGTTTTGGCCGCTCACCCGACCTAGGCGTTGAAGTCAGCGGAATCATAGAGCTAACATTAGCTGGTCATTTCTCACTTGCTTACAAAAGGTTTACATGCCCCCAGTTATAGCGAAGTAGAGTTTCTAGGTTACCCTTCAATTTGCAGACAAAACATGTGTTCTATCGGGAAAGGCCTACCTCCTAATGGAGGTATCTTATCTGGTCTAATTCCTTTTTCCTATACGGACGGGTATCAGACTAGTCATATATCCTTCGCTGAAACCTACCCTATACCTAGAGTTTTTCAGCCGAAGCAGATCAGGGTGCATGCCCCCTGGGTTTCAGTCACACCTTCCCGAATCACTCGCGTTCATCAGCTGGATGGACTAAAGACCGATGAGACATTTCTTGTGTGAAAAGACCATTTAGGGATGGCATTTGACTACTTGCGTGTGTGAACCAGGGAATGACATTTGGTCTTCGAGCTTGACCATTCTGCCTTTGTGCACAAAACACATTACTCTAAAGAGTGAGGAGACAATAGCTCCCATGCAATAAATATAGCTGCGTCTAAGAAGTACATTATAATCTAAATTTCCTTGAACTACCATAACATTCATTTGAACAATTTTCCTTCTCAAAGTAATGGGCACATTTAGAAGGATCCCTAAAGGTCGACTGGTTCCCTTGTCGAAGCCTGTTAGATTTCTCATTTCAGGTAAAAGCGATGGTGAACCAAGCGCTTTCCAAGCAGTTGAGGAAAGGATACACAGAAGCCCCTTCATCAATGATGGTACCAACCATACCCATTCTATAAGCTTGTACAATGATTATGAATGGTACACTGGCTAGTAAATGGGGTCTGCCTAGTAGATTCCAATCAAAGGAAACGACTAGGTTTCTTGGTGGTGGGACCGAATAGATGGTCGGATATGACTCTGATGAACTTCCTTCCTGTGGTGAAGGAGCGAGAGGACTGCCCCCAAGCTCATCAGAGTCTGTGTTGATGAAAATAATTTGAACGGTGTCATTCTCTTTCTCTTCAGTGATGGTATCATTCAAAGATGAACACTCTGAAGGCAAGACTGGGTCAACTGCCGTTTCAACCCTTTGACTTTCATCTGGTGTGGATTTAGAGGGTTCATTTTCAATGATATATGCTTCGGCTGACCATAATGACGGGCCAGCTAGATTTTCAACCGGTGGAGGGCTTGGCAAGGGTTTTTGATATCCAGGAGGAAGTCGTAGCGGTGAAACCAGACGATCATCCAAAAATCTTTTAGCCTCTTCAAGGAAGGGACAACAGTGGATGGCATGATCGCCTTCACACAACTTATAAGGAAGTTTAGGATTCCTTCTTTGTTCATGTGCTTCACTTTCACTCATTGATGGTGAGCATTCAACATGATTACCAAAGGTTGATGCTACTGGATTGTGCAAACGAGGAGACCAGTCCCTTAAGATCCGAGGGATGCAGGGACAATCTCGGTGATAGTGGTCTCCAGTGCAAATGACACAAGGAGATTTAGGTTTTGACTCTGCGGTGTGTGAATTTTTGCTATACGATACTTGGTTGCCCCCTTTTGATTTTGATTCCTTTTTCTTCTTTTCCTTTTTCTCTTTCTGCTTCTTCTTCTTCTCAGTTACCTGAATTTTAGCATTATCCACTTTATCAAGCGAAGAAGAAGGAGGAGATGGAGAGTCAGATGAAGTAGAAGGTTGGGAGGCAACTCTAGTGTCGTCTAGTTGCTGATTATACTATTCAAGAATTATGGGATTCTAAACGATAGAGGTAGAGAAGAGCCAGACAGGCAAACCAACTTTCAATCCTGGAAGTGACAAAGTGGCCATATGGGGTGGACCAACATCTCCCCAAGAGGAGAAGGGACTAGGATTTCCTTCACGGGGAAATCCTTAGTTGGCAGACTCCATTTTCTCAATTTGAAGATCAACGGGGGAATTTGTGACGTTATTCCGATTAAAATAAATTTTTTAGACACTTGGACACAACTTGTTTTTTCAATTTTAAAGAGTTGAGAAAAAACAAAAGATGACCCTAGTCGCCTTCGATTTTTATTGAGCTTGAAGTGACAAGTGCTCAGAGGACCTTTTCCTTTAAGGAGTCTCAAAAGGAGCAAAATGGACTTCTCTGGGGATCTAGGCAGAGAGGATTACCAAACCAATCGCAAAACTAAAAAATACATTTTACGGTACGACAGTCAATCTTCCAAAATGCTGTGTTCGGTTCTTTGCGATCGATAGGGCGGCAGACACAGCCTCCTAAGGATAAAGGATATAGCCTATTTTGGTCTCCCAATATATACTCGACGGCACGTGGGAGCACAAGTCCGTACTGGCTCTTGCCATCTTAGAGTGGAGGAGTCACCCAACCATCACTGAAAACAACAGTTACCAGGCTTTACGACGTCGGAATATGTCTCTAGCCTAGACCTCTAGATGTTGTGCGTTAAGTTTCAAAGCGTTGTTAGATTCATTGAATTTATTTTAAGTTGATCTTGCTTAACAATTTTCCTTTCAGGTTCACCGCATGATGTGTATATAATTCCTAAAATGCAGTCTAAGATGATAAACAAATGTTTGATCTTCTTCCAGCAATGAAAATCCTAGCTACTAAAGGGAAGAAAGTCAAGAATCTTTTCTTCACAAAGCACAGAGCACATGCTAAAAGCATAGTCCTAAATCAAGCCAAGCAATCAAAATGAAAATGCACATGCATGTATTTGTTTTCAGCTCTCTTAATGTGTGAATGGCGTTAAGAAAGCTATGCGCAAAATTGAATTACTTTTAAAGCGACAGTACTCAACAAAATTTGTTTTCAAAACAAAGTGAAAGAAAGAGAGACACTTTTTGATTTTGAAATGGAAATTGCTTTTCGACACTTTAAAACTAATAATTCAAATCCTATGCAACAGTAACTGTATAATCGACTATCCAGAACAATGGGATTGTTTTCTAAAACTGAAAATGACAGCTACGACACTTTCATATCTAGAGACGACAGTTCGACTATGCTACCTTTTGCAAAAGAGAACTAAAAACGACGCACAATACATAAAAACATTTATAGTTCTTTGCACTAAGGAGGCGGAATAATGCAAGAGAAGGGGGTTTTCACAAAAGTACACTGACTACAGGCAGCAAAACTCTTGAATAACGCTGAAAAAAGTGAGAAAAATCCACAGTCGATGGGTAAAGTCAATCCTCCCTGACCATCACACTTGTTACACAGTGAACTCAGTATGCAGCGCACCTACTGCACTCGGGAAGTGCGATGCATATAGGCTACCTTGAAGGCAAGGTGCGATGGTAGCAGTGCAAGACTTTGAACGAGATTTCACTCATAGTTTGCAATTTAGTTCAGGTGTTTAGGTTGAATAAGTAAAGATCAGTGTATGCAAAACATAGGGGTGAACTAAGAGGTTACTAGAGGCACCACTCAGGGCAATTAGATTGCTTGCAGATCTATTGTTTAATTCATAAACAAAACACAGAGATTGACTGAAGCAACATTGATCTACTTTTCATTTGTATGACAAATGTAGTTCGAAGGCTAGCTGGCTTGACTTCAGGCTCCGTTTGTATGTTTATAAAAGAAACAAGGATAGATAGGCCACTCACCCAACCTAGGTGGTTGAAGTCAGTGGAATCATAGAGCTAACGTTAGCTGGTCATTTCTCGCTTGCTTACAAAAGATTTGCATGCCCACAGGTATAACGAAGTAGAGTTTCCAGGTTACCCTTCAATTTGCAGACAAAACATTTGTTCTATCGGGAAAGGCATACCTTCTAATGGAGGTATCTTATCCGGTCTAATTCCCTTTTCCTATACGGACGGGTATCGGACTAGTCATATATCCTTCATCGAAACCTACCCTATACCCAGAGTTTTTCTGCCGAAGCAGACCAGGGTGCATGCCCCCTGGGTTTCAGTCACACCTTCCAGAATCACTTGTGTTCATCAGGTGGACGGACTGGAGACTGATGAGACATTTCTTGTGTGAAAAGACCATTTAGGTATGGCATTTGACTACTTGTGATGTGTGAACCGGGGAATGACATTTGGTTTATGAGCTTGATCATTCTACCTTCGTGCGGAAAACACATTACTCTAAAGAGTGAGGATACAATAGCTCCCATGCAATAAATATAGTCGCGTCCAAGGAGTAATTTGTAATCTAAAGGTCCTTAAACTACCATAACGTTCATTTGAACAGTTTTCCTTCTCAAAGTAATGGGCACATTTGGAAGGATCCATAAAGGTCGACTGGTTCCCTTGTCGAAGCCTATTAGATTTCTCATTTCAGGAAAAAGCGATGGTGAACCAAGCGCTTTCCAAGAAGTTGAGGAAAGGATACTCACAGAAGCCCCTTCATCAATGATGGTAACATCCATAACCACTCTGTAAGCTTGTACAATGATTATGAATGGTGCACTGGCTGGTAAACGGGGTCTACCTAGTAGATTCCAATCAAAGGAAATGACTAGGTTGCTTGGTGGTGGGACCGAATAGAAGGCCGAATATGACTCTGATAAAATTCCTTCCTATGGTGAAGGAGAGGGAGGACTACCCCCAAGCTCATCAGAGTCTGTGTTGATGAAAATAATTTGAACGGTGTCATTCTCTTTCTCTTCAATGACGGTATCATTCGAAGATGAACACTTTGAAGGCAAGACTAGGTCAACTGTCATATCGACCCTTTGACTTTCGTCTGGTATGGATTCATAGGGTTCATTTTCAATGACAGACACTTCAGCTGACCACAATGATGGGCCAGCCATATCTTCAACTGGTGGAGGACTCGGCAAGAGTTTTTTATATCTAGGAGGAAGTCGTAGCGGTGAAACCGGACGATCATCCAAAACTCTTTTGGCCTCATCAAGGAAGGGACAACGGTGGACGACGTGACTGACTTCACACAACTTACAAGGAAGTTTAGGATTCCTTCTTTGTCCATGTGCTTCACTTTCACTGGTTGATGGTGAGCATTCAACATGATCTCCAGAGGTTGATGCTACTGGATTGTGCAAAGGAGGAGACCAGTCTCTTAAGATCCAAGGAATGTAGGGACAATCTCGGTGATAGTGGTCTCCAGTGCAAATGACACAAGGAGATTTAGGTTTTGACTATGCGGTGTGTGAATTTTCGCTAGACGATACTTGGTTGCCCACTTTCGATTTTGGTTCCTTTCTCTTCTTTTCCTTTTTCTCTTTCTGCTTCTTCTTCTTCTCAGTTACTTGACGTTTAGCATTATCGGCTTTATCAAGCAAAGAAGAAGGAGGAGAGGGAGAATCAGATGAAGTAGAAGGTTGGGAGGCAACTCTAGTGTCGTCTAGTTGTTGATTAGACTATTCAGGAATTACGGGATTCTGAACGACAGAGGTAGAGAAGAGCCAGATAGGCAAACCAATTGTCAATCCTAGAAGGGACAAAGTGGCCATATGGGGTGGACCAACATCTCCCCAAGAGGAGAAGGGACCAGGATTTCCTTCATGGGGAAATAATTGGTTGGTAGACTCCATTTTCTCAACTTGAAGATCAACAGGGGAATTTGTGACGTTATTCCGATTAAAATAAATTTTTTAAACGCTTGGACACAACTTGTTTTTTTAATTTTAAAGAGTCCAGAAAAAACAAAAGATGACTCTATTCACCTTTGATTTTTATTTAGCTTGAAGTGACAAGTGCTCAGAGGACCTTTTCCTTTAAGGAGTCTGAAAAGGAGCAAAATGGACTTCTCCGGAGATCTAGGCAGAGAGGATTACCAAACCAATCGCAAAAATATAGAATACTTTTTACGGTACGGCAGTCAATCTTCCCAAATGTTGTGTTTAGTGCATTGCAATCGATAGGGCGGCAGACACAGCTTCCTAAGGATAAAGGATGTAGCCTATTGTGGTCTCCCAATATATACACGACAGTACATGGGAGCGCAAGTCCGTATTGACACTTGCTGTCTCAGAGTGGAGGAATCACCCAACCAACATTGAAAGCAATAGTTACCAGGCTTTACGACGCCATAATACGTCTCTAGCCTAGACCTCTAGATGTTGTGTGTTAAGTTCCGTTATTAGATTCATTGAATTTATTTTAAGTTGATCTTGCTTAATAGTTTACCTTCCATGTTCACCATGTGATGTATATATAATTTCTAAAATGCAGTCTAAGATGATAAACAAGCATTTTATCTTCTTTCAGCAATGAAAATTCTAGCTACTAAAGGGAAGAAAGTCAAGCATCTTTTCTTCACAGAGCACAGAGCACACGCTAAATGCACAGTCCTAAATCAAGCCAAGCAATAAAAAATGCAAATACACATGCATGTATTTGTTTTTCAACTCTCTTAATGTGTGAATGACGTTAAGAAATCTATGTGCAAAACTGAATTACTTTTAAAGTGACAGTACTCAACAAAATTCTTTTCCAAAACAAAGTGAAAACAAGAGAAACACTTTGCTATTTTTGAAATGGAAATTGCTTTTCGACAATTTAAAACTAATAATTCAAATCTTATGCAACAGTAACTGTATAATCGACTACCAAGAACAATGAGATTGCTTACTAAAACTAAAAACGAGAGCTACAACACTTCCAGATCTAGAGATGACAGTTCGACTATGCTACTTTTTGCAAAAGAGAACTAAAAATGACGCACAATACATAAAAAACATTTATAGTTCTTTGCACTAAGGAGGCAGAATAATGCAAGAGAAGGGGGTTTTCTCAGAAGTACACTAACTACAGATAGCAAAAATCTTGAATAAGACTGAAAAATTTGAGAAAAATTCACAGTCGGAGGGTAAAGTCAATCCTCCCTGACCATCACACCTGTTACACAGTGAACTCAGTGTGTAGCGCACCTACTGCACTCGGGAAGTTAGATGCATACAAGCTACCTTGAAGGCAGGGTGTGATGGTAGCAGTGTGAGACTTTGAACGAGATTTCACTCACAGTTTGCAATCTAGTTCAAGTGTTTAGGTTGAATAAGTAAAGATCAGTGTATGCAAAACACAGGGGTGTTCTAAGAGGTTACTAGAGCCACCACTTAGGGAAATTAGATTGCTTTCAGATCTATTGTTTAGTTCATAAACAAAATATGGAGATTCACTGAAGTAGCATTGATCTACTTTGCATTTGTATGAAAAATGCAGTTCAAAGGCTAGCTGGGTTGACTTCAGGCTCTATCTGTATGTTTATAAAATAAAGAAGTATAGATAGGCTAACAAGTAATCTAGTCGGTCCCCAACGGAGTCACCATTTCGTTATACGGGAATAGTGTCCACTCGGATGCTTCTATTCCCACTAAGATGGGTGGCTATCTTAGAAACAAACAATCAAAGTCTACTATTGCTTCCTTTTATGAAAATAGATGAGAGGAGAACCAAGAGGGCCAACCTGGGTCTTGCATTTGATTTCCTCTCCTTCTTGATAGAGTTTCGTCGCTTCTTCTTTGTCTGCCCAACTTCACAAGGATCTGTGGAATCACAACAACATACTATTATGCAAGAAACAAGGATCTAAATTCATAAATAATACAGGATCAGATGTGTATTTACCATATACATGCATATATAAACAAGTACACAAGAATATGGAAGGAAACAAGAATAGCTTTATTCAGATGAAAAGTAGCAAGAGGATTACAACCATGAGCTCTGACCTAGCATCATCCTCCAGCTAGGAAGCCCTTCTTCACCTCAAGCAAAGCTAGATCACCCAACAATGTGAATGTACACCAGAATACCAACAATACTTCTCTATAAGATACAAAATTCCAACCTATGTATCTCTATGATGAGGGATCCATATATAGATGATTATAGAGAGGTGATTCATATTTTGGGATCTTTATTAGTTTCTTCTCTCTGATAGTTCCTGCTTCCACTTGGAGAATGATGATCTCTTACTCATCCCTGGTCGAAAATGGAGTGGAAAGTGTCAGAGGGGAAGCTTCTGGAAGATTCCATGATCTTCCACTTCGCATTTTTTTCCCTGCCATTTGTCCATTCCCGATCATCACACCCTATAGAGGAGCAAATCAGTATGCATCACACACTGTACATTGGGAAGGTGATATGCATCGCACCCTCTACATTGAGCTTTCAGTATGGTCCAGTTTTGACCATTTATGAGCAGCTTTTAGTGGAGAACTTCTGGGAGATGATGTAATCAGTTGACCTTGTTCCTTTAGGCAGTGAAGCAACACTTTTAGGGACTTAGGAGCCCTCAGTTTATGGACATTTATGATTGGGGTTGAAGTACCCAAACATGTCTATAACAAGGATCTTCTCTTTTTTGCTTCTTATCTTCTTCTTTCACTTCTTGAGTTACATGAGCTTCTTCAAGTTTATCTTAACATTGTTTTCCTTCCTAAGTTTAGGACAATTCCTTTTGTAGCCTCCATATTCTTGGCATCCAAATCATTGGAATTTGGAGATGTAGTGGTCCCAACCAATTTGATGTTTTCCTTGCAAAAAGACATTGATATATACTCAAAAGGGGACATATACTTACTTGATAGAGTTTGAGATGTAGTGAACTTACTTTCTTCTTGAAGGCTTGATGGCTTGCCTTCCTTAGATATTGATGTTCTTAAAGTTTCTTTCTTCAATTGGACTTGCTTCATGACGATATTTTATTGATGATTTGACTCATAGTGCCTTCCCTTTTTCAAGATGGTGTAGCTTGATGCAGGTCCCCCTTTGATTTGTTCTTCTTGTAGGTGTTATAGACATATTTGGGAACTGCAACCCCAATCATATATGCCCATAAACCAAGGGCTTCTAAGTCTCTAAAAGTGTTGTTTCACACCCTAAAGGAACAAGGTCAGTTGATTACATCATCTCCCAGAAGTTCTCCACAGAAAACTGCTCAAAACTGGTCAAAACTGGACCATACAGATTGTCCAGTGCTAAGGGTGTGATGCATCTCACCTGCCACATGCAAAAAGTGTGATGCATACTAAAGAACCCTTTTGTAGGGTGTGATGGGCAAGAGTAGACAAATGAAAGAGATAGTTTACAAGGTGGATGATCATGGAATCTTCCAGAAACTTCTCCTGTGACACTTGCCTCTCTGAATTCGCCTATGGATGAGTGGGAGATCATGAATCTCTGAGTGGAACCAAAAACTATCAGAGAGAGGACCCTAATCAAATCCCCAGAAGATAACTCACCCCCCTGCAAACATCTATATATGGATCCTTCATCCCAGAGATCTAGAGGCTGGAATTTTGCATCTTGTAAGGAAGTGTTGTTGGTTTCCTAGTGGAACATCATAGTGTTGGGTGATCTAAGCTTTTCATGAGGTGAAGAAGGGCTTTCATGCTGGGAGGATGACGCTGGGTCAGATCAATGGGTTGTAATCCTCTCTTCTACTCTTTCTATTAATAAAGTTATTCAAGTTTTCCTCCACATTCTTGTATGTTTGATGATATATGCATTTGTGTGGTCAATATATATATGGTCCTATATTGTTTATGATTGTAGATCTCAGTACTTTGAAGGTAGTATGCTGCTGTGACTTTATAGGTACTCTTTGAAGCAGGGTAAGCAAGGAAGGAGTGGAAAATATCTATTATAGGGGAGAAGGAACAAGAAAAAAACCAAGCGAAAGATCGAGGTTGGTATTCTTTGCTCCTCTCCTATCTACTTCTCATAAAGGAAAATGAAAGTAACTTTAGTTTGTCTTTTTCTAAGATAGCTACCCGTCTTAGTGGGACTAGCAGCTCTGCATGGACACTAGATTTCCTGATAACAAAATGGTGACTCCGCTCGGGAGTGAATAACTTGTTTTCTTGTCTATATTTGTTTGCTTTATAAACTACAGACAGAGCCTGAAGTTAAGCCATCTAGCCTTCGAACTGCATTTGCCATGCAAGTGCAAAGTAGATCAATGCTGGTTCAATCTATCTCTGGGTTTTATTTATAAACTAAACAATTGATTTGCAAACATCCTAATTGCCCTGGTGGTGGCTCAAGTAGCCTCATTAGATCATCCATTGTGATTTTCATTTACTGACTATCATTAGCTTGGCCTAAATCCCTGAACTAAGCTGCAAACCGTGACCAGAAACCAGGTTGAAGTCTTGTCCTTGGACCATCGCACCTTCTCCTCTTGGCAATCTGGATGCATCGCACCTCCCATGTGTAGTAGGTGAGATGCATCCCTATTTCCCTGTGTTACAGGTGCGATGTTCAAATAAGACTGTTTCTACCTCCAGATTTTGGTTTTTTGTTCACTCTCTTTAGCTTTATTCAGGAGTTTTGTTGTCTGTGATCAGTATACCACTGTGGAAACTCCCTTCCTTTTCATTATTTAGCCTCTATTGTACAAAGAATTGTGAATGTTTTTATGTATTGTTCTCCATTTACAGTTCTCCTTTACAAAGAAGTAGCTTAGTCTAACTGTCGTCTTTTGATTTGGAAGTGTCGCAAGTGTCATTTTTAGTCAAAGATAATAATTCTACTATTCTTGATGGTCGATTACACTGTTACTCTTGTATTCGATTTGAATTAATATTTTTTCAAGTGTCGAAAGTAGTTTTATATTCAAAATCGCAAAGTGCCGTCATTATCTTCCTTTTGTCTTTTGAAGAGAAAATTATTAGTACTGTCGCTTTAAAAAGATAATTCAGATTTGTACTTACCATTCTTTTTTTCATTCACACATTAAGGAAGCAGAAAAAAATACATGCATGTGCATTTTCATTTATACTGCTTGTTGATTTTGATTTAGGACAGTGCATCTAGTGTGTGCTCTCTGCTCTATGTCAAAAGAATCCCGCTTCTCTTTCCTTAGTAGCTAGGATTTTCATGCCAAAAAGAAGAGTAAACGATTGTTTATCATCTTAGACTACATTTTAGGAATTGTATATCTACATCACGTGGTGAACCTTAAAGGAAAACTTCTTAAGAAATATCAACTGTAAAATAAATTCAATGAACATAAAAATGCTTTGGAACCTAACACACAACATTTAGAAGTCTAGGCTAGAGATGTATTCTGGGTTCGTAAAGCTTGGTAACTATTGCTTTCATCGTAGTTAGGTGATTCCTCCTCTTTGAGACGACAAGTGCCAGTATGGACTTTTGCTCCCATGTACCATCGAGTATATATTAGGAGACCACAATAGGCTACATCCTTTATCCTTAGGAAGCCGTGTCTGCCGCCCTATCGATCGCAATGCACTGAACACAACATTTAGGAAGATTGACTGCCGTACCGTAAAAAGTATTCTGTAGTTTTCCGATTGGTTTGGTAATCTCTCTGTCTAGATTTCTAGAGTAGTCTCTTTCATTCATTTTCAGACTCCTTAAAGGAAAAGGTCCATCTAAATACTTGTCACTTCAGGCTCATTAAAAATCAAAGGTGACTAGAGTCATCTTTAGCTTTTTCTCGACTCTTAAAAATTGAAAAAGCAAGTTGTGTCAAAGCGTCATAAAAATTTATTTTAATCGGAATAATGTCACTATTCCCTCATTGGTCTTAGGTTGAGAAAATGGATTCCACTAACCAAGGATTTCCCCTTGGGGGAAATCCTAGTCCTTTCTCCTCTTGGGGAGATGTTGGTGCACCTCATATGGCCACATTATCTCTTCCAGGACTGACAATCGGCTTGTCAATATGGATCTTCTCGACCTCTATCATACAAAGCACCATGATTCCTGAGCAATCAAATTAGCAACTAGATGATACTAGAGTTACCCCCAACCTTCTGCTTCATTTGTTTCTCCCTCCCCTCCTTCCTCTTCGCTTGGTGAAGCTGGTAAAGCTAAAAACCAAGTAATTGAGAAGAAGAAGAAAGGGAAGGAGAAGAAGAAGAAGGAGCCAAAGGCAAAAAGGGGCAACCATGCATCATGTAGCAAAAATCCACACACTGCACTATCCAAACCTAAATATCCATGTGTCATTTGCAAAGGAGACCACTATCATCGAGATTTTCCTCGAATCCCTTGGATCTTAAGGGACTGGTCTCCTTGTTTGCACAATCCAGTGTCGTCAACCTCTGATGATCATGTTGAGAGTACACCGTCAACTAGTGAAAATGAAGTCTCTGGGCAAAAAGGAAAATATAGATTTCCTTGTAGACTGTGTGAAGGTGATCATGCCATCCACTGTCGTCCCTTCCTAGATACGAGAAACTCTTGCCGAATCCATCACTAGTTGAAAACCTGACTGACACACCATTGTTGTCGGTCAAAGTATCTATCATTGAAGATAAACCCTCTGAGTCCACACCGGACCAAAGTCATCGAGTCGAGACAGCATTCAACCCAATCTTGTCTTTGGAAGTTCCATCTTCAGATGATATAGTCACTGAAGAGAATGAGAATGACACCGTTAAAATTATTTTCGTAAACACAGACTCTGATGAACATGGGGAAAATCTACCCATTCCTTTACCACGAGAAGGAAGTTCACCAAGGTCATATCTGGCTATTTATTCAGTCCCACCTCTGAGCAACCTAGTCATTTCCTTCGATTGGAATCTACTAGGCAGACCCCATTTACCGTCTAATGTACCATTCCTAATCATTGTACAAGCTTATAGGATGGTCATGATCGGTACTATCATAGATGAAGGGGCTTCTGTGAGTATTCTTTTCTCAACTACTTGGAAAGCGATTGGTTCACCATTTCTTCTGCCTGAGATGCGAAATCTGACAGGCTTCGAAAAAGGAACTAGTCAACTATTAGGGATCCTTCCAAATTTTCCTATAACTTTGAGAAGGAAAACCGTTTATTTGAAAATAATGGTAGTCCAGTGACCTCTAGATTACAATATAATCCTTGGGTGTGACTACATTTATAGCATGGGAGCCATTGTATCCTCAATCTTTTGACTAATGTGTTTTCCACATGAAGGCAAAGTGGTCCAGCTCGTAGACCAACTTTCATTCCCTACTCACACATAGCTAATATTCAAATGTCATCCCTAACTAGTCTTTTCACGCAAGGAATGTCTCATCAATCTCAAGTCCGTCCACCTGATGAGCGCGAGTAATTAGGTGAATGTGACTGAAACCCAGGGGGCATGCACCCTGGCCTCCTTTGGAAGGAAAACCTTGGGTATAGGGTAAGTTTCTGCGAAGGATATATGACTAGTCTGACACACCCATTCATTTAGGAAAATGGGATTAGACTGGAATAAGATTCCCTCGTCAAAGTTATGTGAATGGAGGCGACTGTGCCATTCAACTTTGTCTATTTCGATATACATCACCAAGGAAGTGTTTTGTCTGCAAATGTGGATGGAGCAATCTTGTAAATGTGAGAAATTTCATATGGTAACCTAGAAACTCTACTTTGTACGTTAAAGGGTATGCCTTTCCTGATAGAGCAAATGCTTTGTTTGAAAATTGAAGGGTAACCTCGAGACTCTACTTCATTATACCTAGGGGCATGCAAACCTTTTCACGTGGAAGTGAAAAGCGACCATTTATTTTCTTATTTTGTAGATTCTCAACCCTTTAAACTCGTAGGATTGGTCGTTCTTAGCTTACAGAAAGAAAGGATTCGGAGCAAAGTTCTTAATGGTGCAAGCTCCCTAAAAATTGAACCTATCGATGAGACATCCTTATTATATGACTGGCACGAGTAGTTTTACACAAAGTTCAAGCTCGTTAAAAATTAAACCTAAGCAATGAGCACATGTTCCACCATAGTTTAAGCTCATTAGAAAATTAACCAACCTCTAATAAATAACCATTGCGAACACATTATCATCAGCTTTTGAGCCTTGGTTGTGTTCTTACCATCACCTCCACTCTTTATTAGCCAATTATACGCCTCCATTTTATTGTTTACCCTTTTGAGGAACAACTGCGAGAGTGATTCTGTTAGCCATCCTCGTAACACTAACACAATTGGAAAATTCCAAACCTTACCTGGAACCAGCTACTACCCGAAAATATGACTCGTTCCTCAAAAATGAGTCTCTTTTAAGCTCTTTTCATCTGACTCATAAAATATGAAAAGGTTGTCAAGCAATTGGCCTCTCCAGCTCGTTAAAGCTATTGGAAGTGCTATCCCTCCTCTAGATTTTCATCTTTTTGGACCTGAGGGATTATTACACAAAAAGATCGAGCGCTTGTCTTGTTTGGCTCGTTAAAACTATCAAAAATTCATCCCTTTCGTATTATTTTATACTTTTTTGGACTTAAGGGATTATATGATGAAAAATGATCACTAGAGTTTCCTTTCTGTCCCTTTTTAGTCTCTAAAAAATTGAAAAAGGACTGAGTTGTCGTTGTCATTAAACTCGTTAAAACCAATAGTGACAAACTTGTCCATGCAGACAAGAACGAGTTTCATTGTCGCTAGGCTTGTTAAAACATAGCGACGGGTTTTCCCGAAAGGTAAATTATAGAACAAGCATATGTTATCCTCCTCAAGCTTGGAAAAAATAAAGGGGTACTGGTCAACAATGACTGGGGAAAAATTGGGAGGAAAACTTGAAGAAACTTTATTGGTAGCAAGTCACTCTTGAACATGACATTTTCACTCCATCGCCATGATTGAGTTGGGTTAGGTTATTCTACTCACCAGTCATATTACCATTGATCCACCGTACCATCCATTTTTGGGGTTAAGGCTACCAATCCATTTCAGTGTCACTGATATGTTCAAGAGAAGCCGCTCAAACAATTCACCAACCTAGCTTGTGTCTCATCCACTGCAATACCTTCACCCTTCATTCTTTCATGACCGCCACCCCGAACCCTATATCATCAGATCATTTTCACCTCCACAAAATCATTTGCTCCATTCTGTGTCATAGATGTGGATGCATTAAGGCCCTCCTATGACAGGTCACTTCTTGTTGACGACAATTCATTATCCAAGAAGTCGACCTAGGAACAACCCTTTCAGTACCTTGAAGCTTACATGCCTCAATGGCAAGTTTCTCACTTCTAGCGACAGGATTACATCAATGGCCTTCAACCGAAATATTTTGCGTGGTGTTCGATGCCAAGTCCCATTTTCACACCATGTGAATTGTACTATCGTACCTTGAGGGTCATCATCATTATCAGTTATTACTCGCGTGCTTGTTAACAACTTACATCATTGGTTACTAATCAAGTGATGTCTTTCCATGTTCGACTCTAGAACATCTTTTCACATGGACCGACTTGTACTTCAAGTGAAGATTGAACGCATTTGAAGACCCTGGATCTAGTTTCATCCATCTAGGCTACGATATATTTATGAAAATAAAGACATCAAATGTACATCATTGCTGCACAGATGATCATCCGAATCAAAGGATGATGGCTCTATTAGAATCATCAGTCTATCATAGATGGTTGTCTATCCTATGTACATGAAAATGAATTTATAAAGCTGAGCATTGGAATTACTCCCTCAGCTAGATCATGAAAATATTTTGAAGATAATGTACTATATTGTATCTTATTATAGGTCACCTTCCACTTTGAAAAACCTCGGATCCTCATGATAAAGAATTTCACTCGACATCAAAAGATTTACGACCTCATGCTTTAGGGGGAAACTGTTATAGACATATTTGGGCACTGCAACCCCAGTCATATATGTCCATAAAGCAAGGGCTTCTAAGTCCCTAAAAGTGTTGTTTCACACCCTAAAGGAACAAGGTCAACTGATTACATCATCTCCCGGAAGTTCTCCACAGAAAACGGCTCAAAACTGGTCAAAATGGGACCATATAGACTGCCCAGTGCTAAGGGTGTGATGTATCTCACCTTCCACATGCAAAAAGTGCGATGCATACTGAAGAGCCCTTTTGTAGGGTGCGATGGGCGAGAGTAGACAAATGACAAAGACAGTTTGCAAGGTGGATGATCATGAAATCTTCCAAAAACTTCTCTTGTGACACTTACCTCTCTGAATTCGCCCAGGGATGAGTGAGAGATCATGAATCTCCAAGTGGAACCAAGAACTATCAGGGAGAGGAAACTAATCAAAATCCCAGAAGCTAACTCACCCCCCTGCAAACATCTATATATGGATCCCTCATCCCAGAGATCTAGACAATGGAATTTTGCATCTTGTAAGGAACTGTTGTTGGTTTCCTAGTGGAACATCACAGTGTTGGGTGATCTAAGCTTTTCATGAGGTGAAGAAGGGCTTTCATGCTGGGAGGATGATGTTGGGTCAGAGAAATGAGTTGTAATCCTCTCTTCTACTCTTTCTATTAATAAAGCTATTCAAGTTTACCTCCACATTCTTGTATGTTTGATGATATATGCATTTGTGTGGTCAATATATATCTAGTCCTATATTGTTTATGATTGTAGATCCCATTACTTTGAAGGTATTATGTTGTTGTGACTTTACAGGTACTCTTTGAAGTGGGGTAAGCAAGGAAGGAGTGGCAAAGATCTATCAAAGGGGATAAGGAACAAGAAAAGAACCAAGCAAAAGATCGAGGTTGGTATTCTTTGCTCCTCTCCTATCTACTTATCATAAAGGAAAATGAAAGTAACTTTAGTTTGTTTGTTTCTATGATAGTTGTTGGTGAGGTAAATCCCCTCTACGGATACAGGCAATCCCTACTAGCCCAGAATAGGTCTAGCAACAATCGAACAATGCTACCACGCAAGTTCCTAATTGCAAATAAAAGGTAGGTGATGAAGACCTACTTGGATTCCAATGCTTTTGTTCGTAGAAGAGATGTCGCCCACGCTCCTTTTCCTTGGCCAGTCACAGTCCTCCACTATCCTCGTGAATGGACACCTGCACACAAAGAGAACAACGCAAACACAAGCGTGAAATCTAATAAATGCAATTATACATCAGTCAAGAAGGATATAACTCAACATCAATCATTACAACAATGAGAGTGGAACCATAATGATAGTCATCTATTATTAACAATCAACAAAGGAGAATACAACCAGCGTCCTGACGTCAAGTCCTCCTTTGGCTGGGTGCTCAGCTACACAAGTCTTGCAAAGCTTGAAGGGATGAGGGGTAAGCCTCTCTCTCTTTGGTGACAAGATCTCCTCACTTAGGTTAAGCTTTATGGACACAAAGAAGGCTCTTGCAACTCTAATCTCTTGATATCTTCCTTTCAACACCAGTATTATTACCACTACCACTAGCTTGTTCAAGGCATGGAGACAAGCTTTTATAGATGTAAGAGGAATGGATAAGATCAATCACAACAATAATGGATTTGGCTTCATCACTTGGAAACTTCCATGGAATGGTGGAAAACTACTTCCTATTCAAGGAGATTCGAAGCCAAACCATCCTCACTTAACATAGATGCAGTTGGTGAATGAGTTGGAGAGAAATTTCGGAGCTTGATTAGTTAAAAACTTTGCCCAAATAGGTTGGCGCAATTGCGACTCTGGGACAGAGCGCTAATAGCGCGCCCCTTTTATAGGAATATCCCCATTAGCGCGGGAAGAACACAGTGGCCCCGCGTTAATGTAAAAAGGGCTATTTTTATGGGAAAGCTGCAGGAGGTGTCTTCAAGGAATGTGAAGCTCATATTTAGAGGGGAATGATGCAAGTGGTTTCAAGTCTTGTCACTTCTCACAAGTCCCAGAATGCGTCCTCCAAGGTGCGGGAGAGGGGTATCAGGGATGGTGACAAATGGTGACAAATTACTGTGTAACAAATGCCCCCTAAAGCATGAGGCCCGAGAGAGAGAGGGGTGAAATGATTTACAAGAACATGTGTGACTGAAAACACGGCTGCCAGAGAACCTGCGAAAAACAAGTACAACTGATTTCTCAAGTACATGATATATGTGGTATGGGCGCAGCCATCCGTAACAGAGTATATAAAAACTGGATCCTAGGCATGGACGCAGCCATCCGATGAGGATCAATGAATGGACTCAGGTATGGTCGCAGCCATCCAATAAATCAGTCATGTAATGATTATAATAATCCACAAAATGCAACCCAGATTTCAATATGCACAATCTGGGGTCTTGCGTTCCAACCCGTCTCGAACACAGTACAAGTTCAAGCATGTGAATACAGGAGTCAAAGTCAAACATGCGTGAACATCGTCTGATTACCAGTCAATGATGAAAACTATTAACAGATGCGAGAGGGGCCACAAATAATGACGATGGTCCTCAAGGTACTATAGGTACAATACAGGGCATGTGAATCAATAAGCCGGTGTCGAACACCCGTAGAATCATCCGATCAGAGGCCAATGATGAAAACCTCGCGTAGAACACAAAGAACCTGCCATTGAGGCATGCAGGCCCCAAGGTACCTGAAGGGAGTCTCTAGGTCATCTTCCTGGATAATGAGTTGAAGTCGACAGGAAGTGATCTTGATCGAAGGTGGGCCATAATGTTTCCAACATCATCGACATGAGACAGAGAGGGATAACATGTTTTGTGTGAGACATCAGAGGGAGGTTGAGTATTCTACAGAGGTCAACTTCTCTTGAACATATCGGCAGCACAACAGCGGATTTGGCAGTATTTGATGTCAAATGATCATGGGTCATTACGACAAGGCAATGAGCAGATGAATGGCCAAATAGGATAACCCAAACCCATGGAGACAAGTGTGAAACAAGATGAGATGTCCCCACCTAGACACGAATGCAGACAAGTTCCATGTTCAAGAGCGACATACTGCCGACGACGATGATTACAGTTCCTTTATTCCCCCACCATTTCTGGCGAGTACCCCAGTTATTTTTGGATGGCAAGCTTGACGGGGATAGCATATGCTTGAGAGGTGTCATCACGATGAAAAACTGATGTCATTAAAGTGTTAATGAGCTTGACAAAGGAAAAACTCGGTGTCTTTTCATGTTTAGAGAGTTTGAAAAGATAGCAAAAAGAAAACTCCAGGGGTGCCCTTTTTCATAAAGTTTTGTCTCTCGAACCCGAAAAAGTATAAAACTATGCTCGAAAGAACCGCCCAGCCATTACGACCGAGGAGTACTTTCCGTGAGTAGTGAAATCAACCCGAAAAAGTAAAAAAGCGATTGATATCATGTCGTTTGGTCACCATTAACGAACCTGAAACGACAAAGGCCCGACGATCTTTTCATTTTTTTATACGGTCGGAAAAAGAGTTTAAAGACGACTGCCTCTTTTTACTTTTAACGAGTCAAGAGGAACAACTCGAAAATCTTTTCATGTTTAGCGAGTCAGAAAAGAGCTGAAAGATGACTCCATAGTGACTTTTTTGTGTATTTACTGAGTCCGAAAAAGTATAAAATACAACTCGTTTCACCATCGAAGCTGCGTAAAAGACCTGTCTCTGCACAAGAAGCAAGCGTAAAATCCATTCTCGACCAAAAATATATTAAAATATTCAAAAAATAACCTTGTTAAACCCAAAAATAAGTCAAAAGGTCTATAAATATGGTGAAAATGTAAAAAATGAAATTACTTTTACTTTTTACCTCTTGAATAGTGGGAGTGGTCTGTTTGGGGAGCAAACTTTAGGCGGTGATTATAGCCAATGCGTGCAACCATTCGAGATTTCGTCGACTCTAGGTAAGAGGCGTTTCCCTTAGCTCCATTTCCATACTCTTTTTCATGCTATTACCCGTCTTAGTGGGACTAGTAGCTCTGCATGGACACTAGATTTCCCGATAACAATAGGTGCCTTTATACAAGGCTTTTCTTCTTGATTTGTGGCCTTCCATGATGAATGACAGATGGTAGACCTTCTTGTCCTTGATGTGATTGAGACTTCTTGGCTTGATTCTTCAAAGTTGTAGATGTTCTTCAAATTCCCTTTCCTTGATGTGTTACCTTAGCTCTAATATCGTGTTGACGAATTTGGGGCAATGGGGTATAGTATGATTCTTCTAGACTTGATAGTAATTTGTGAAGTTCTTTTACAATTTATCTTCTTAGCTTAATATTCTTCTCTTCTTATTAATGCATGTGTGTTTACTTCATGAAACTGGTGCAGAAAACATAAGAACAAGAACACAAGATGTTGGCTCTCTTTCAGGTAAAAACATCTCTCTCACCAATGTCCCTTTTTCTTATAGTGATATGCATGCATTAAATAAATTTAGGCATTACATTACACGCTATCAAGCATTTGTGCATACTGATCATGCTGCAATTAGATATTTAATGAACAAACTAGATGTGAATGCTAGGATTATAAGATGGTTTCTTTTATTACAACAGTTTGATCTAACTATTGTTGATAAGCCTGGTAAAGAAAATGTTGTTGTTGACTTTTGATCTAAGATGAATCTTCATGCATGTGAAGAATGAATGGTGGATGACCAGTTACGAGATGAGAATTTGTTTGTTATTTGAGTTCTCTCCCCATGGTTTGGTGACATAGAAAATTATTTGGTATTAGCACAGTTTCCACCAAACATGCCCTCCAAAGAAAAGAGCAAGATAGTCAGAAAGAGTGCCCCCTTCACGTGGATTGGGGGCAATATGTTAAAACTTGGCCCATATCAAATATTTAAAAAGTGTGTAAGGGAAGAGGAACTATTTGACATCCTTCTAACCTGTCATGGTGGGCCTTGTGGAGGTCACTTTGCAGCAAAGAGAACAACATTAAAAGTGTTGCAAGAAGGCTATTATTGGCCTACTCTTCATCGGGATGTGAAAAGTATATTAGTCAGTGTGATCAATGCCAAAGGATGGGAAAGCCTACTCTAAGAGATGAAATTCCCTGACAACTGCAAGTGACTTTCGAGCCATTTGATAATGGACTTCATTGGGCCTATCAGCCCTCCTTCAAAGAAAAACAACACATCAATGTGTGAATTGATTATTTGACGAAGTGGGCTGAAACCAAGGAAATTAAGGCAGCAACACAAGAGAAGGTGGTTGAGTTCCTAAGGGAGAATATATTCTACAAATTTGGGTACCCTAGAGAGCTAGTCAGATACCAAGTCATCCAGTGTACCTCCAGCATGATTGAAAAACTGCTCAGCCATCACAAAATCAAGCATAGGACCCCCACTCCTTATCATCTACAAGATAATGGGCAAGTGGAGATGACCAACAGGGCATTGGAGAACATCCTTACCAAGGTAGTGAGCAGCAAAGGGAAGGATTGGGCAAAGATACTAGCTGAGGCCACCTGGGCCTATAATACAACATGGAAGACCACCACTAGATTTACACCCTATGAGATGGTCTATTACTATCCATTGAGTTTGAATATACCACATTGAGGATGGAAACCCAACTAGATTTGGATCTTAGTCATGCATAGAAATAAAGGTTGTTATATACGAATGGCTTGGATGAAATCAAAATGCGAGCCCTCCTACATACAGAGATAGTTTAGCTTTAGAGGAAGATCTAACATGACAAGCACATCAAGGAGAAGAAATTTCAAGAAGGAGACTAGGCATTGTTATATGATTCAAGGTGTAAAGACTTCAAGGGAAATCTAAGGACAAGATGGCTCGAACCTTATGTGGTGGAAAGATGTCGTGGCAATGGTTCAGTGCAAATTAGAACTATTGATGAAAAAGCCATTCCATTTCTAGTTAATGGACATCGATTGAAAATGTACAAGAGGCCTTTATCAAAAGAAGATTTCATAGACAATATCAATGAGACGGTGATGATGGTGGAGCAAGTTCCAACTCCTCCGTCAATAGGACACTAAGAAAGAAAAAAGAATAAGGATTCTGGTGAAAACCTCCATGAGGCACTTGAGTCCCATCTTTGGGTTGAAAACCTTGTGAGGCGGCCCAAGGATGAGAAAAAATTAAGGAAAAAGAAGATCCCTAGGTGAAAACATTCCTTGAGGTGCCAAAGGAAGATATCTAGAGTGAAAACCTCTCTCAGGCAGCCTAGGTGTTTTTTTTTTAAACATATATAATAGTAAAAGAAAAAACATAATTGTTATTTGTAGGTGGGTGAGAAAGACAAGAAAGGAGCAAAGAAAAGATCCAAAGGGAACCCTGCCTCACATATATTCATATCCTCCACTCCTTACCATGCATCCCTCCATCAAACCCATTGTTTTTCACTTCATTACTTCAATTCAGGTGAAAATTGTGTTTTCTAAAGAATCACCTTAACCATTACCATCATCCCTGCATCCACATACACTCCTATATTGGCATCACCGATGAACCATGAGAAGTCAAGGGCTGCAAAGATGAAACAAAAAATGGCTAGAGAGAAAAATAAACCTATTTTTATTAGAGTTGAACAATCAAATCCCATGGGCCTAATCAACACCCATAATCTAATTGCAAATGATCCTTAACTAGCACTTAGATATCTTGCTATCGAGGAGCAAGAAATTTCACATTTTGAGGATATGTTTAGGCTACTAAGATGATAATATACATACTTGCTAAAGGAGATGGAACACACTACCACATAGATTGAAGATTAGAGAATATCACTCCCCTCAAAGGATGAGAAAAGCACTCAACATGACACCTATGTATAAGCAATCAATGCAAAGGTTGAAGGTCAATTGGATAGGCCTAAAACTCAGCCCACCACTACCCCTAGGGATGGTAAAAGGGAGAAAAGAAGAAGAGGAAAAGAGGTAGTGGGAGGAAGTAGAAAGGAAAGAAGGCTTCTATGAACAAGAAGAAGAGACCATAGCAGAAAGATGGGATGTCAGAGAGGCCACCAGAATCATGAAGGACATGAACATTGACTAAATTACTCAAAGGATGAGCAACAATTTCAGTAGGGGGTGAAAATGAGCCTCATCATTGAGCAATTATATGGGCCTTAATTGGCTTTAATTCAATTCCTAACTTAGTCAAACAAACTATTCTCACAAATTCTTGCATGCTTTTGATTATATTTTTTTTATGAAATGAGTTAGAGTTGGATATTTGGCTTTATGGTCTAATGTGCATGTAATGCAAGAGTAAAAGATAAAAGCAAGGAAAAATGCAAGTAGAAAGGATAAAAGAAAAGAAATATGGAAAAGACCTTGGTAAATACTCAAACGGGAAAGGGAGAGTAACTATAGGAGGTAAATCCTTCTCATTTCCAACCCCTCCATTTGAATATCCCACCATTAGTTTAGAGTGCACACAACCATCACACTAAAGACTAAAAGACTATCGAGCAAGTGAAAGTGACAAAAACCAAATTTTCTTGAGTTAGAGGCCAAGCCTCCCTAATGGGAGGGAAGTAATTAGATACTTCATATGTAAAAATAGAAAGACTTAGGATCTTAGTAGGATTCAGACTTCTATTGTAAAACTCTGTTTTACTTTTGAGCTATAAAGACTTGTGACATTTTGCTCTGTAATCCATGGTTTTTATAATAAGAATGAGTTCTCTTTAAGATATATCTGAGTTAACTCTGGGGGATGAAGCTCTCGGGCTAAGGCCCAACCCAAACAGACAAAGATCCTCTTTATTTTACATGTATGCTAGCATAGAGTTCTTTTTTGTTTATTTTCTTAAGTAGTTTCATGGTTTTCTATTCATTTGCTTAAGTAGCCCTATGTTTTTCACTGTTTATTTTCTTAAGTAGTTGCACTTTAATTACAACAACATAGCGTATAGTATTCATTGTTTTCTTGTTCATTTGCTTCAGTAGCTGCATTTGCTGTAGTTTACTTCCATTTGTGTTTTTTTAATTAGTAGGTTAGCTAGAGGAAAAAGATCACTATCAGGTTGTGCGCAGATGTCTCGGCCTCATCTCCTCCCTCTGGGACCATGACTTGAGGAAGGGACCCTTAAGAAACCCCAAAAACATAGGTTTCTGGTTCTCGCATGAGCTATGGAGTTTTTCGTTTTATACAGTTAGTTTTTTCACCCGCACTAGTTTTCTCTGTCATTTTCGTTTAAAATTACCTTTAGCACGTTCCTCATGCATTGCTTCCTCACCATCTGATCACAAACAAACATTCACAATCACCATTCGATTCATTATTTTCTCTAACTGCTACCTTGCATGAAGCTTCCACTCACTTTATCATCTTTAAGTCATCAGCATTGATCTACCTCACCTGATCTGGCATCTATCGCATCACCTCCACACCTTTAGGTGCTTTAAACCCCCACTATCAATCTGGCTTGCCTAATCTAATAGTTGTCGCTTCACTCGATTGCCAAATAGCTTGGCCAATCTCCACTGTTAATCAGCCCTTCTTGATCCAATGGATATCACCTAATCTCACGTGGATTAGTGCGCGACCATTATCCACTGGAGAGAATGTGAGAAAAGTGGTTTTCTTGTGCTATGTTTCGCACAGTAAGATTAATCGCATGAAATTTCCAAATACTTCTTATAGCCTCAAGGGCACGCGAGAAGCTACTTACCACCTTAGAAACCCACTCTCTCATTTCCACACATTTCTTTTCCCTTTGATATGATCTCCATCATCCATCTCTTTACTTCACCCACGCAATAAGATCTTAGGAGTTCATCACTCTTGTTAGCCTCATCCATCCATTTCTTTACTTCACCTGCAGGATTAAATCTTGGCCATTCATCTCCTGTTAGCCTTGTTCGTCCATCCACTCACCTAAGCCTTTGCAATAAGATCTCCATCGTTCATCTGGTTAGTTAACCCTGTTCACCCATCTATCTATGTAACCTCCTATGGTCCAATCTCCCTCATTCATTTTCCTTTCACCCGACTAATCCAATGGTTCTTATTCACTGTTACTTCCTCATGTCCTCCTTTCACTAATTTTGGCCTTCGATTGCTTTCTGGCATGACCACGTGTGCCAATGCACCCACACTTGACACAACATAACCTGACTGGCCCTGTGTGAGCCAACTTGACCCACCCAAACTTATTTGCACAGGCACCCACAAGCGACATGACCTGACCCGCCCAAATGAAATTTTAGGTATCCATGGGTGCATGACTGGAATGAAAGCATGAGGGAGCATTAGGCAAATGGGTTGCACAAACGTGCAAAAGACACACGACAGTCATGAATTAACATTTCTGGCATGGCCGCATGTGCCTGATCACAGACACGCGACACACCACGACCTCACCCACCCTAGGTGAGCCAACCTGACTCACTCGAATGCGTTTGCACGGGCACCCACACATGACATGACCCGATCCACCTAAACAAAATTTTGGGTTTCCATGGGTGCATGACCCGAATGACATTTGCTATTTCCATGGGTACACAACCCCAATGTAGGCACGAGGGAGTGTCAGGAAAACAATTTGCATGAACGTGCAGAAGAGACATGCGTGGTCATGACTTATGATTTTTCACACAGCAATGTGTGCCCAGGCACCCACACATAGAACGGCATGACCCGACCTGACCCGCCTGTTACACAAAAATATCGTCACCATGACTATTTGCAGTCAATATGGGTCCATCATCACTTATATTGGCCTCCTAAGCAAGTCTCGGACCTTAGCTCTTCATGTCAAGATTTGCAAATGAGAGAAAGACATTGAAAATAAATAAAACTCTGGTTCCGCACTTTCTCTCACTTTTGCCTGGAGGCCCGCACTCTTTGTTCATATTACTAGCATATCTACACGCTCTATTTGTAAAGGGGTGGGTGTGTACCCCTGTAAAATTAAAAAAGGTGCAAGTTTATTCTAAAAGACTCACTTTGGGTTAATTCTAGATGTTTCTAGAAGGAATTTTGACATGGATTGTTCGCTCCAAGGTGGTTCATGCATCCCAAAAGAGAAGGAGCTAATCCCTTGATAGGAGTAGCTATCCCTTGAAGGAGGGCTTTATCCCTTTGAAGGAGGACCTAGTAACTTCCCTCCATTGCACTATAAATTAAGGCATTGGGTCAGTTGCTAGAGAGGTTAGAAGTTGAACATTTTTTAGGGTAAATGCTGATGGAATTGGGACTTCCTAGTCAAACTTGAGAGGAGAGATCACATACCTTTTGGTTTCATTGGGAAGTGAGTGAAACTTGTCAAAGTAGAGGAGACTTCTTGTTGGAACCTGGGAGGAGCTTGTACAACATCAAGGCACAGGTTGTAAGTTCTTCTTTCATTTGAATTAATACAATCAGATTCATTTTTCTCAACAAATTGTCTTATGTGGTTTGTTTCATAATCTCCTTGATCATTATGATGAATATGCTTTATGATACTGACTTTTCAGGTAATATTTAATTTGTTTGTGTTTGCAGAATTACACTTCAACGAAGCTCATTTAGAGCGAGGGAGCAAGGCTTCCACAAACTTGCATTGGACCCAAGGTAGGCCTAAAACACTTGTTTGCCTTTGTTTTTGATTGCATACTTAGATAAAGATAGTTTTTGATTGGATTTCTTGTCACTAGATATATTTAGATACTAGGAAGGGTGATCTTGTTCGCAACCTTGACTCATTTCGTGTGACAAAATGGCGACTCCACTGGGGAATTGCTTGTTTTCCTTGTTTTACTTTGACCTGAGAAACTTGTGTTTTTGTTTCTGTTTTTGGCTTGTTGTGTGTGGAATTGGGTGGATTTAGTGTATCTAGGTTTTTTTTTGCTTTTCATAACTTTAGGAGAATCCCGCATCATGTGCTTGTATCAAAGTGCGTACTTATATGCATGTTTACTTTGCACATAGAGCGTGCACGCACCTGTGTAAACACTGAACCTGCAGACCCTGCTAAAATTTTGAAAAACTTAAATTATACTCTTTCAATTAATTTTATTTTGGTTTATATGTTGTTATCCTCTTCCCAGACCTGCATGTGACTTGTTAAAAGCTTTCCTTGGTTTAATTCCATTGGTGTTAGGGTTTTAGGTGAAATTCCTAGAAGTTTTGGTTGCCAATCTTGATTTTCATTTTGGTCGTGTAGTAGCTCAGAGCTTAGAAGCGTAGAAGCCTCAGATCACCTTGGTTTTTACTAGCCTTCTTATGATCTGACCATTTGCAAAATCTACCTTTGTTGAGGAATCCATCTTGTGTTTTCTCTTTGCAAAACTTTGAAAAGCTTGTGTTAAAAGTTTGGATTTCATCTTTACAAAAAAGAACAAAAACAATTACTTGTTTTTTGACTGATTTGTGATTCTGGACAAGTTAGTCCTTGGTTTACTTATCACCAAGTAAAACATCCTTAAAAAAAAACATCTTGTAAGCTTTTACTTCAAGTAGTTTTTTATAGTTTGTAGATCTTAAGATTTGCTTTATTCATAGTTTTCTCAAGATTTTCTTTAGTCATAGTTTTGAGCGTTTTTATAAAATACAAAAATCTTTTTTGAATTTTTTTTTGTTTTGGTAGCATTTGAACGTTTGAAAGAAAAGGGAAATTTTTGTGAAAATAACTAGTGGTCTCGTTTTGAGTGCATTGGAACAAAAAATCTTCTTTTAATTTGTTTGTTAAGAAATATTTGTGTTTACACGCATTTGCATTCTCAAACTCTTTCCTAGCTAGAAGTTCATTGAAGAGAAAAGATTGTTTAATTATCTTAAGTGCATCTTTTTAGTGATTTCGAGTCGAGTCTTCACACCACGAGTTTCATCTCCGCACCTCTTGACTTAATCAAAAACCAATAAAAGTAACGCTTAAAGTAAAATCAATCTAGTAAACCTTTTTATTTCTAGGGATCTATTACACCAACATAGCTTAGGCTAGTGCCTTGGAGTAGGGAGTACTTAACTCTCCAAGACAATAAATCAAACAAGTAGTTGTATCTTGTGGTAGGAGAGAAATCCAATTGTTGCATCTATGCTCTGGGAAAACTCCTCTTAAAGGAGAAGCACGAGATCGTGTCCGAACCAGTGTGGGAATCAATCCTTCCTCATTGGGAACGATGCCAGATATTCACATATTAAAAATGGTAAACCTCGGATTAACCATTGTCGAGGAGCCTGGGGTCACTTGCTGGTAAACCTTGGTTTATGTCAAGGAGCCTTCAAGGGGATTGAGCTTGTTACTCTACCCTTGCGTGCGTATCGGATCGTAGACTGTTCCCCCAAGTATATTTGTTTCTGTTGGTAACCATAGTGATCATATTCTATAGGATTCTTCCTAAGGTGATGGTGACGAGAAGATCCCACTATACCTAGAGCAGATGTCAGCTAGACTCACTTGGATTTTCTGGGGGGTTCTCTTCACTCGAGACAGTTTAGTGGAGAAACTTGTGCTAGCCTATTCTTTAAGTAGGTTGTTGGGGTAACTGTTCCAACCGCTATTTCTGTATTGAACTCTATGACGTTGGATTTCATTACCAACTAGTGTTTTCAGTACGGAAAGTTACTGTTTGTGTGTGATTTTATCTCCTAGATTATTTAGGCGTGTGATTCAATTTGTTTGGTTCTTTAGAGGATTTAGGTGGTTTTCATTGAGATTTTACTTTGTTTTCATGTGAAGTGGTTAAAAGTTTTTAACCATGGCTGAATTACCGAGGAAGTCCCGTAGACTTCGGGGCCAACCTCCTGAGTTTTCACCAAGCCAGCCTGAAGGGCTACAGGCCCTGGTAACTCCTAAAGACAGTAGAAGTGGGTCGCCTAAAAGAGGAGAATATTCTTTGGTGGGATATCCTAATTTTTCAGTGTTAATAACAGATTATAGTATGCAGCTTGTATCTATTTCAGAAGTTACTGGTAGTGATAAGAATTCGAAAGAGAAACTAGAAAAAGTGGAATCAAATGATGAAAAACACAAACCTCGCTATCCTTGTCTCATTTGTGATTAAGAACATTTTACGAGAGACTGCCCTCATCATGCAGAGGTTGCGAAAATTGTCAAAGGTTCCCAAACTCCTGCTGTTTTGAAGGATTCTTTTCCAAATCAAGATAGTAAGATGATAGGTTCTTCCTCAAGTGCCAATGAAGAACCCATATTTATGACGTCCCATGTTAGGATTGTGACTCGATCGCAAGATTATGGCAGTAAAAGTCCTGTTGATGGTAAAGAAGCAGAATCTTCTCATTCTAAATCATCAACCTCAGCTCCCGGGTCCGATCCACTATAGATCGAGAAACCTAATCCAGACTTAGTAATCAAACTGCCCGCCAAGGGTATACTTTGAAAGTCTGCTTTCAATCCACATGCGAGAGCAGCTCAGAACTATAACATTGTTGAGGATTTAGCTATTTCACCTTCAGCAATGTCGGCTTTGGAAGTGCTGCAATCATGTCTAGCACAACGTAGATTACTTTTGTCAGCTATAGGAGCTATTGACGTTCAGGACCCGAGCCTTATAATCTCTAATCTAGAAAATAGTGCACCGCACTTACCTCATCAAATGGCTGTCCAAATTCCAGTGATAGTCAAAAACAGACCTGCTCATAGGATTGTGATTGATGAGGGAGCTTCCACGTGTATTATGTCGATACAGTGTTGGAGATCGCTTGGTTCTCCTTCACTAAATCAATCCCCGATGATTCTAAAGGCCTTTGATGACCGTGGGTTTCATCCTTTTGGCATTCTACAGGATTTACCTATAGGGGTTGAAGGCAAAACCGTTAATCTAGATGTGGAGGTGGTTGATGCCCCTCTAGATTACAACCTTCTCTTGGGTCGTAGTTCGTCTTACGCTATGACGGCTATCGTTTCATCGGCCTTTCGGCTTATAAAGTTCCCTCATAATGGAAAGATCGTAACCTTAGACCAGTTGTCTTACTTTTCATCCGACCCAGCCTCTGCTGAGAGCATTCAACATGTTGGTAAAACGACGATCCCATATAAGGATGTTGGAGTAGGATTAGTTAAAGATTCCGATTTACTGGGCACTTTTCCTTTTCCTCCTATCAACGCATCGTCTTCTACTGCAACCATTCATATGATTTCATCAGATACCATTGTTAATGATGATCCTTGGATCATACCTTCTGAATCTGAGATAGACTCGTTTGGTACTCTTATGCCTTTGAGTCCATATGAACTTGCGTATCAGACCATGCAGTCATTCGCCGACACAACATCAACCCATATCGACTTAATGAATGTGGTCCATGAGGAATCACTTTCAACATCAAACTCGGATTCAATAATGTTTTCTAAACTTGTTCAAACTGATGAGCAAATTCGTGAAATCCTATGCGTCGATGAGTTACCATGGGAAGATCTTCATCATAGGTCTTCGTTTTTACTCGAGGGCAATCGTTTTGAAAATAATTTTTCATCAATTTTTACCACTGAATATGTCAAGGACGCTCAGAATCCATTGAAACATCATGATTCCGAGTTAAAGTTGGGAAATATTTCTCGAACTATTCCCCTTGACATTTCAGTTAAGCCTGGAATTGTTGAAAACATTCATATAGGTGCCTCTTGTACGGAAGATGAAATTCAAACATATAAGGCCCTATTTCAAGAATTCCACGATGTGCTTGCCTGGTTATATGAGGAAATGCTAGGAATTGACCCCGCAATTGTAGTTCATGAAATCAAAACTTACCCGAATGATAAACCCGTCTGGTAACGTTTGCATCGGATTCACCCAAGAAAAGTTACTGCGATTGAAGCGGAAGTTGAAAAATTACTTTAAGCAGGTTTCATTTATTCGATCCCATTAATGGATTGGGTATCGAATATTGTTCCTGTTAACAAAAAACAAGGGACAATAAGAATATGTATCGACTATAGGGACATTAATCAATCCTATCCAAAGGACAATTATCCCACTCCCTATATCGATCAAATCATTGATGATTGTGCCGGCAGTGAAGTTTTCTCCTTCATGGATGGTTTTTTCGGATACAATCAAATCAATATTCTACCTGCTGATCAACCAAAAATGGCATTCTTGTCCATGGCGGACATTTTCTTGTTGAAAATTACCTTTTGGGCTCAAGAACGCTGGGGCAACTTTTCAACGGGCCATGTCTTATGCTTTTCATGATATCAAGCACATTGTGCAACCCTATCTCGATGACTTGCCTGCTCATTCTTTACATCGAGCTGATCATCTCGTCCATTTAAGAGCAATCTTTATGAGGTGTAGGCATTATCAGATTAGGTGGAACCCCCACAAGTGTGTTTTTTGTATTGAAATGGGTTGATTACTGGGGTTTGTTGTTTCGAAAGCCGACATTTGCGTCGATCCCTCGAAGGTTGAAGCCATTATCAAATTGCCTCCTCCTTCGAGTCTTCGCCAACTCCAAAGTTTGCAAGGGAAAGCAAACTTTTTACGTCGATTCATCCCTAACTACGCCGAGATCCCAAAGGGTTTTACCCGGTTTTTGAAACATAATACTTCATTCTTTTGGGACGAGATAGCTAAGAAATCTTTTGATGCACTAAAACACGTGTTGACCCATGCACCGTTGTTGCATCCTCCCAACTACAACCAGGATTACTTCTTGTATCTCGCTGCCTCCCATTCCACCATCGGAATGGTGTTAGTTCAGGAAGATGAATTCGGTACTGAACATGTGATATATTACCTTAGTCAAACGTTAAATCCATCTGAGCTAAAATACTCGCATGTGGAGAAATTAGCATTGGCAGCTGTTCAAGTTGTCCAACATTTTCGTCATTACATTTTGCTACATAAGACTACAGTTATTTCTGATTGCAACCTTATGATCTATATTTTGACCAAGCAATTGCCGGGGGGCAAGTACTCCAAATGGATTTTCATCCTGCAGGAGTTCGACTTGGAGTTTGAAAAGTCTAAGTCAAAGAAATATTTAGTTTTTACGGAATTAATGTGTGACTTCCTGCGTGCTGACACGGAAACTGTGGCGGAGGAGCCCATTGCGGACGAACCCTTGTTTCTAATCATCAATTTAGATCTGTGGTACGGGGATATCATCGTTTATCTCCAAACCCATTCGTTTCAGCCAGATATTTCACGATCGGAACATCGAAAAATATGATTCCAGTCCCAACAATTCAAAATTATTGGAGATACTCTTTATCATCGTGGGGCAGACTCTGTTTTTCAACATTGTTTGACTCATGAGGAAGCTGAAAGGGTCCTAAATGGCTGTCACTCTAGAGCGTGTGGCGGTCATATGTCTGGGTATGCCACAAACCAAAATATGTTGTGCGCTGGCTACTTTTGGACATCTATGTTTAAAGCTTGTATTATTGCGGTTCGAAAATGCCACAACTGCCAAATGTTTTATCGAAAGATGCGCGCTCCACCTGCTCCTTTTCACCCTATAATTGCCTTTGGTCCTTTTTCTAAATGGGGTATTGATTTTATTACATGTAACCCTCACTCGGTCGGGGGGCATGTGTATATTATCCTTGCGGTAGATTATTTTACCAAGTGGGCCGAGGCGATGCCTACATTTGAGGCAGACGGCAAAACAACTGCGATTTTCGTATTCAATCATATAATTGCTAGGTTTGGTGTTCCACAAGCGATTATCACTGATCATGGGTGTCATTTTCGACACGTTATGATGATTGAACTTACAAGCCAGCTTGGTTTGCGTCACGATAGTTCAACTCCTTATTATCCACAAGCTAATGGCTTGGTTTCACTCCTTTCCAACTAGTTTATGGTTTGGAAGTTGTGTTACCTATTGAGTGTGAAATCCCATCATTGCGAATGGACATCGAGTTGCTTCTAGCCACTTCTGAAGAGGAAAGACATTTGTTATACTTGGCTCAGCTAGATGAGAATCGACAAGATGCTGCATTAGTGATCGAATCTCATGAAAAACGTATTAAAGCTCAATATGATCGAAATGTGACGCCTCAAAATTTTTCGGAAGGAGATCTAGTCTTATTGTACAATCAGGAAAATGATAAATTAGGCGCTGGAAAATTCGTGCCTATGTGGCATGGTCCCTATGTTGTCAAGCAAAAGCTAGCAAAAGGGGCCTATGAATTGGTAGACTTTGACGGGATCTCTTAAAGTAAACCCAGAAATAGTCTTTACCTGAAGAGGTATTATGCTTAAAATGAGTGTGGATATTTTTTAGTTAGGTTAATTTTCCTTCTAGATGGTGTGTTTTATATTAAAAAGTGTGCTTAGCTTAGAGAGAGTTTTTTCGTCGTTATTCCCACTTATCCTGGTTTTACTCTTGATGTCGCAGATGTCGACGCCTCTCCAAACATACATTGGTTTCGCTGATGGTGCTTGTCGTAGTACATGGAATATTTCTTCCGCAGCTTCGTTTATCTATTTTCCCTCTGATGAGTTGGTATCTATACATGGGGTAAGCCTTGGTCAAACAACAAACAACATTGCAGAGTATAGTGCAGTGATTGAGTTATTATCTGAATCTATTTCATTTGGGATCCAGAGTTTGATAGTGAGGTTAGATTCTGAACTCATTGTATTACAGCTTAATAGAGTATACGCCATTAGAAATCTAGTATTATTGAGATTTATTTTTGAGAGTGCATCTCTTGGAACGTGAATTTGACTATATTGAATATCAGCATATTCCAAGATCTTTAAATACATTAGCAGATGCAATTGCTTCTCAAATGTTAAGTAGACATGTGCAATAATCATACAAGTAAATTTAAAAACATACCATAACATGTTTAACAAGATAAGCCGGTAATAATGATATCATATAATATAGGAGTGTGTCAAAATATACATCGTCCTCGATCATAGGTTGAAAAACACCTTATGATCGGCAAAAATGATGAGTACAAAAATCAAAATGTCATATGTGACTACAATAGGTGATCATCCCATCACTGGTGATGATCTCGATACGAAACCACTACATGGGCCACCTTACAAAGGAACCTCTTAAAAGGTCGTGGGACCCCAATCACATAGCGCTGAAGTCGATGAGGGATGTCATCTATGCTGGTCTCTGGAATGTTCCCTGTCAGGCGCTTTAGATGGCTCTCCAACTCGGCCAAAGTCTCTGCTGATTCATCCTGTGGGGCTGGTGCTGGTGCAACTAGTTGTTTCCTCTCATAAGGCCGGAGAGCGGCTGGTCGTCGTGGGCCCACATCTGCATTTGAAACTTTTACTATCAGTTTTGGGACGAGATAAAAACAAAAAGAAATTAAATTAGGAAAATGTTGAAAATGATTTTACCTAAGTCATCCCATTGCTCTCCTGGTGGAAGAGCCATGTCTAGGTCCCCACGAAAATCAACCCCAGCATAAGGAAAGTCCTGGATAGAAAAAGCCTAGTTCTCAAACCATTGGAAATACGCAAGTTTGAACTGAATGACCTCAGTCCCCTCATCAGGATGACGGGCCATAACTGCAACCCATCGCATCAGTTTGGGCTCTCGAGGAAGCCCAGCTCCAACAGTGAAGTGCTATGAGATCATCATTGGAACCCTCTCAAGACCAAAACTCACAACTATAGCACCATATCCAAAAGTATTTAGTTGTCCATTTTTGGCCCTGGTGAGTTGGCCCTTCACATTGGCCAACACAGCATCGCACCAGTTAAAAATGGTGCCGCGAAAGCAATCAACTACCATCCGCATATGGGATCTAGTGGCTATGTGTAGCACTGTGCTACCGTAGAGTCTGGTAACTGTAAACCCAATAACCATGAGTTCAGGACGGGATATGGTTTTGATATCTATCCCTTTGTCTCGGTTCTAGACATTGCAGTACTCTAACCAGAGGCTCTCGATAGACTGGCCACCTGCCCTAGCCCATAATAGAGTCAAATGTTCACCTCTCCTAGGAAAACCAGTCAAAAATTATATATCTGCTGGCTCGATTTTGAGCTGGTGCCCACCAATAAAGAAGCATTGGTCCTGTATACTCCATCTATCAACCAGCCACTGCAAAAAGTCCACCTGGGCCCTCATGCCAGGTATGGCCCAGAATTTGTATAAGCTACATGCCTTCAATCCATCAATCGAAGGTTGATGATTCATCGTGACAAGGTCTACATCCTCGTGCTCCTGTTCTTGCCAATCAAGCATGATGTTTATCCTACATCCAAGTGAAAAGGAAAATTAGAATGCATAAAATTGATTTCTTTGGGTAATTTTTGAGTTAGTTAGGTTTTTACAAACCTTTGCGCGGGGTACACACCCTCTTGTTAGGGACAGTGCGTGAGGCCCGCACCTTGCCTTCACGGCAGGTGCGTACCCCCGACTTTTTTCCCATTGCAAAAAAGTCGGGGTACGCGGGTCCCCTGTGGTAAACCCGCGGGGCCCCGCACGCGGGTTTTGAAACCTAAAAACCTCCTAAAAATAAAAATCAACCCCTAAAAAACAATTTCAAACGGATAGAAATGAAGAGTAGGATGATGTGGATTACCTAGACGAGACGGAATTCGATTCTGACACACGGATTTTCTGCAATCTTCACGGGAAGTTTTTGGTCAAAAGCCCTTTTTTCTCACCCAAATCTCAAATGGTAAAAATGAATGGTAAAAAGTCCTTTTTATAAGTTTTTTGAGTAAATAAATTCCAAATTTGTTTATGTTTCACTTTGAAAAGGTGTTTTTTGCGACATTTTTACCCATTTTTAAACAGGTATGAATAATGTTTGAGTTTTTGTTAAGGATAACAGATTTTTCAGGCGAAATCGGTCATTTTTCAACGAAAAACATTAGAGTCACCTTTAAGCTCTTTTCTGACTCCTAAAACATGAAAAGATTGCCGAGTTTTTCTTTTTAAGCTCGTTAAAACGGAACTAAAAAGACGGTCCTCTTATAGCCCTTTTCTAACCATAAAAACACGAAAAGATTATCGGGTTTTTTTCGTTTCAAATTCGATATTAGACATAAAATGACGTGTCATTGATCGGTTTTTTACTTTTTCGGATCAAAGGCACTAATTACGAGAAGTAATCCTTGGTCGTAAAAAATCAAGCCATTCTCTCAAGTATTATTTTATACTTTTTCGGGCTTGGGAGACACAAATTTACGAAAAAGGTCAACCCTGGAGTCTTCTTAAGTTTTTTCAGACTCTCTAAAAATGGAAGACGTTGAGATTCTCCTATACTAGACTCGTTAAATTTTGACAGTAAAGGACCTGTTCAATTACAAAGAGGAACAGACCAGTCCTTCTTAGGGTTCGAATTTAAACTAAGTTGGACTCATCCGAAGGATGAGCTTATAGTCAAGAACATGTTATCCTCCTCAAGCTTGTAAAAAATAAAGAGGTACTTGCTAGAAATGGTGGGGGAAAAGAGAGAAAAATGAGCCCATTTTTCATACTTTATAACCACTCTTGAACACGACACTTTCATTTACCTTGGTTGGGAAATCCTTTGCCTAACAGTTGATCAAACCACATTGAAAGTCTTCAGCCGGTTTCTGGGTATTAACTTTGGGTCAATTTTCACCAAACCATCTGCTGTGTCATTATGTGTTCAAGAGGTCAGTGCGAATAAGCCATTCATTTGAAAAAATATCTGTCATCCATCTTGACCATCCCTGATTCAGTCCTTGCAACTAAATTTCTTCAAACTTGATCTATGATTTTGTGTTGTGGGCTTGCCTACGATGGATCGCTTTCTATCGACTTCAGCTCTTTATCTAGAAAGATGATCTAGAAATCGCTAGTACCTTGGGATCTACATGCCCTAATGGCAGGTCTGTCACCTTCGACGATAGGTTGCATCATTGACCTTCGATCGAAGGATTCCGTGACATGTTCGAAATCGACACATCTAATCACATCTCATGGATTGTACTGAGTACTTTGAGAGCCATTGTCATTATTGGTGGTTTCTCTCACACTTGTCAACAGTTTACATCATTGACTGGTAATCAAGTGGTTTCTACCATGTTCGACTTCGACACATTCATTCGCATGGATAGAATCGTACTATTTATCGAAGTAGAAATGAAGACACTGGATCTAGTTTCCACCATCCAGGCTGTGAGGAATTTTTTATTCATTATACTGTATAATATTCATAAACAGATGGCTGCATCCATACTCTGTCTACATGTGTCTATACTTGTGATGTATTACAAGATCGTCCCTATATCAGAGAAGTAGTTAGTTTTCTAGTTAGTTTTGATCTGAGTATGGGATTGCCTACCTCAGCGATGATATGATCTCATATATATATTTTGCATTTGAATGTTTTTACAGGTTCCAACCGGGCTCTCCGCAAGATGATCCTCGAAATGATAAATTACTTCACTCTTCCTAAATGATTAATAAAAATCCTCATCTACTATAGACTTCGCACTTTAGGGGGCAATCTGTTACACAAAAATATCGTCACCATGACTATTTGCAGTCAGTATGGGTCCATCATCACTTATACTGGTCTCCTAAGCAAGTCTCAGACCTTAGCTCTTCATGTCAAGCTTTGCAAATGAGAGAAAGACATTGAAAATAAATAAAACTTTGGTTCCGCACTTTCTCTCACTTTTTCCTGCGGGCCCAAACTCTTTGTTCATATTACCTGCGTATCTGCACGCTCTGTTTGTAAAGGGGTGGGTGCGTACCCCTGTAAAAGTCAAAAAGGCGCAAGTTTATTCTAAAAAACTCACTTTGGGTTAATTCTAGATGTTTGTAGAAGGAGTTTTGACGTGGATTGTTCGCTCCATGGTGGTTCATGCATCCCAAAAGAGAAGGAGCTAATCCCTTGATAGTAGGAGATATCCCTTTGAAGGAGGGCTTTATCCCTTTGAAGGAGGACCTAGTAATTTCCCTTCATTGCACTATAAATTAAGGCATTAGGTCAGTTGCTAGAGAGGTTAGAAGCTAAACATTTTTTAGGGTAAATGCTGATGGAATTGGGACTTCCTAGTTAAACTTGAGAGGAGAGATCACATATCTGTTGGTTTCATTGGGAAGTGAGTGAAACTTGTCAAAGTAGAGGAGACTTCTTGTCGGACCCTGCGAGGAGCTTGTATAGCATCAAGGCATAGGTTGTGTTATCACAAAATCCAGCACTGAGGGGCTGTTGATCAGGTAGACTCTGTGTAACTGTTTCAGACCAATCTTTTGGCTAAGGATTAGCCTCCCTAATCTGAGAGGGCTCTCTTAAAATAAACTACTGATTATGATTAACACTAAGAGGGCTAACTCTTGAAATGAGAACTTTAATAAACATGATGGTTGAAAATACAACATAAGATTTCTTCCATTGGGCTCATGGAGTCAAACACCATTTCAGTAAACTGTCAACTACTCATTCATGGAAGTCAAGGCATGTAATGTCTAAACACTCAAAACATTTCTCAAATGAGCCTCAACTCATAAATATACACAGGAAATATGAACAACTAGGTGAATTCAGAGTGATTGTATATCTATAGAGATTTAAAATATAAAGGATAAGACAAAGCCACATACATCTTGAGCATTTGAACGAAGTATGAATCTTGAGAAGAAAAAGTAGTCTTTTCTATTACTGTAACAAGTCTTTTACATAAGCCAATATAAACTCTGTTTTTTCATAAACATCCAACCCTTTTTACATTTCTGCTCCAGCTATATATAGAGTTCTTCTTCTAACTAATGATATTCCTCCTCCAGCATGAGGGGAATTCGAATTCCTCCTTATTTGACACCTATTGACACTTAAACTAACTATTTAATACAAAAGACAGCTAACTAGGAGTCCTAGAGACCTAAAACAATTAGGAGTCTAACTCCTCATTATGATCAAAACAACCTTATCTAAACATTTAACACATTATTTGACACCTAAAGCTCCATGATGTCGAACTTGATGAAGCCTCCCACGTGGTCACCCAACTGCTGATGACAAACCCTAGAAATTAGGGAACATGTTTCCCTGTTTTTTAGGTTTAGATCCTTGAAAATTGCAGAGCCTTTATCTCTTCATCCATTACACACTTTACAAAACTGAAGGATATTTTTGTAGCCCATGTTTTCTAGAACAAAAACCTCTCCTGGTTTTTTAAAACATTCCTCCAGCTGTTCAGAATCTATCCTTGAAAAACACATGGAAAACAGGAAAAAATCCGTTTTCTGAAAGTAGGGTCTCAATGAAAGCTTAGTATCTCCCAACTGAAAAAACTTATGAAGGAATTGAGATAGTTTATTGTATTAGGAGAGTTTATTAAGATAAACCCCCTTCATAATTCCAAAATACCCTTTCATGTGACCAGAAACGGATTTTGAAAAACATGTGTAAAACCAGTAGACAAAGCTTGACTTTCAGCAGTTTCGTAGCGCAAGTTTAACCATAAATTCCTCCTACCTCAGAACGAATTTGAAGAAACGGAAAGATGTATTTGTAGCTTGGTATGTTAGGAATAAAATCCTCTTTCAGTTTTCAAAATTAAGTTTTCAGCTGCTCCGAATCCCTTCTGGAAATTTACTAGTAAACGCAGAAAACAGAGTTTTTTCTGCTAAAACAGGCTGCTACAGGGGTTTCGCAGCGCGCTGCGAAACTGCTGTGTAATTTCAAAAATCACAGTTTCAATCCAAAACTTTGACTTCCTTGATCTGTCCTTTGTTTTGAAATGACTTTCCCATATACCATGAGGTTGTTCAAACTGAAAACATAGACACCATCCTTTTAAAGTAAATTTCAAAAGGCAATCTATCAAAATTATTATTTAGCCTTACTTGCTATGGGATTTCCTTAATTGCAGGTGAAGTACTGAGCACGAAAAATGACCATAGAGCCTCCATTTTATTGAAATGATATTCTTTGGTTACATATTTCCTTTAGTTTATTTTTCGTTTGGCAATTTCAAGATTTGCCAAATTCAACTTTTTCTTCAACTCTTCAAAACTACATTTCTCCTGTTGAGGGATGACTGCCTTACCTCTGTCACTTTTATGCAGCTGTGATGATGTTTCCTTAGCCCTAGGGCTAAGTCCTATTTCAGCTCTTATGATATCTCCCTTTCTTTGGATATTTTCTCCTTTTAAACCACTTTAGATAAATCAACCTAGAAGGAAATGCATTGCTTAATTGAGGAGATGCCTCGCTTGAATTTGATGAAGATTTCTGATCTCCTTTTCTTTGAAATTTGTTTAGTGATAACAGTGGCTCCACTTGGGATAGTGTGCTCCTGTAGTACACTAAGAACTTGTAGGTCCAGTGCCTTATCCTCTGATGATAAATGGAAATCTGCTTGACAAGCATCCCCTTCAAGTTTCTTGGGCCTTCACCTTGGGCTTGAACTTGATGATCACTGTAGGAGAGAGAAGTCTATATCTACTAAAAACAAAAAATGCTCAGTCAACCTTGAGCTTATTTGCATATTCCTACCTACCTACCCTATCCATTTCAAACTTATTTTAGCTCAATCAATGTGAGATTTCCAATGTAGCCAATCATTTGTCTTATCTGATATTGGAGCTTTTTGACTGCATCGGAGTTCAGAGCCACTATGATATTGTGATGACCACTGCCACTGAAATTGCCTCTGATCTTCATAGAAAAACTGAAACACTGGAGAGTAAAAATCTTCCATGTATTTAGCTATAGGATCCCAGAATAGATAAGCTTGATAATTCTCGTAACTTTCTGGCTGTACAAACTGATCTTCAATAACAGGGTACTCTTCCTCAGTCACGAAAGAGAAAGGAAGCAACACCTTCTCCTTGTGTTCTAACATAGAAACCTTTTGAAAAGAATGATCATCATAACACTTTTCATTTTCAGACAACTGATTCTCAACCACACAAAATTCGTTTGATGTGATGTCCAACTGCCTTTCTGAATCATTCCAACAAACAATGGAATTTTCCTCATTATTATCATCATTCTTTGGTGTAAGTTGCTGCAAGAAATTACAAAAATGAACAATCTTTTCCTCTGCCTGAAGGTCATAAAAAATTTCTTCAAACATTTCTTCTTGGTGTTTGTAATCATGTTCATTTTGATAATGATCCGAAGACTGACAAGTCTGCTGCATCGCTACA